>JBBMOC010000006.1:24826-175172 GCA_037975185.1 Centropyge bicolor | reverse complement strand
ACACACACACACACACACACACACACACACACACACACACCCCTCCAAAAGTATTGGAATGGTAAGGCCAATTCCTTTGTTTCTGTTGTTCACTGAAGACATTTGATTTGGGTTTAAGATCAAAAAGATGAATATGAGACAAGAGTTCAGAATGTCAGCTTTGATTTCCAGGTATTTACATGTAGATGTGTTAAACAACTTAGGACATACCACCTTTTGTATCAGACCACCCCATTTTTAGGTGAGCAAAATTAAAGGAACAGATAGTTTTAAATCAAATAACATTTAACATTTGGTTACCCTTGCTTGTAATAACTGCATCACGTCTGCGACCCTTTGACATTACAAAACTGTTGCATTCTTCATTTGTGGTGCCTGTCACAGCCTTAACCGCAGCCTCTTTCAGGTCTTGTTTGTTTCAGGGGGTTTCTCCCTTCAGTCTCCTCATCAGGAGGTGAAACGCATGCTCGAACGGTTGATTGTGATACCTTCATTCAAAGGCAACACTTGGGCAACAGGAAACACCTGTCAGTCACATGTTCCAATAGTTTTGCTCACTTGGGTGAAGGGTGGGTGGGTTAAAACAAAAGGTGGTAAGTTCCAAAAGGTTCCTTAAACACATCTAGATTTAAATATCAGGAAATATAAGCTGACATTCTGAACTCTTGTCACATATTCATCTTTTGATCTTAAACCCAAATGTCCTCAGTGAACAACAAAAACAAAGGAAGTGGCCTTACCGTTTCAACTTTTGGAGGGGACTGTATGTATATATACTGTATATTGCAACATTTCTTTTAGTAATACTGAAGAAACAGTACAGTTTCATAAACAGACTGATTTTTGATTATTTTACTTTTAATTAGACTAAATGTTCTGCACGTATATACAGAACCAGGCCCAATTTATAATTCTTGGTGCCACAGTCATTGATATATTTAACTGACACAACAACACACAAAGACCCAAAGACAGACAGCAACTTACATGAATTCAGTAAGCCTGATGTGCCAGGGAAGGAAGCCCAGTGTGCTGTCCACAGGCCCAAACTTCACCACCAGCTCAGGGTCTGGAATATTCTTTGACTCTGACACAAGCACAAAGACAGGCAGCATGTCATCAACTGATTCATCCATATGAACTATTAAGCATTATGACTTTAAAGACAGTAACAAGGAAAACAGTTTAAAAATCACATCAAGCCTAACTGCTTAGTGTTATCAACTGTGTGCTCTGTTGCACCTGTAATTGTTGCCACTGGAAGGGACGCACAGAGGCTGAGGTGTCTTCTAACCCCTAGTGGACCCTATAGAATTGTTTTGTTTTTTGGTTTGTTTGTTTTTTAAATTAAAAATTTTATTAGGTTAAAATTATGTTAAAATGATACACAGCTTGCTTTAATAATTTTTTGTACGTTTTTTTTTAACAAAGGTTAAAATAAAATAAAAAGTTGAGAGAAGAAAAGGAGAAGGAAAAAAGAGGAGAGGTAAATAAAGAAATCAGAAACACACTCAAAACTGTTCACCATTTGCTATAGTTTATAATATTTTACAGGAAGAAACAAACAATCTAACGAACGAACATGAGCTCATATGTGCTAGGCAGTTGAGGCAATATTCAAAGTAAAAAGTAAAATTAGGTATTGTTAGAAATAAGGAGGGGAGGAGAAGGGAGAGACATCAGTTAAAATAGGTACGTGAACTAAAATCCCTTTGATATCTGTTTTCACTGGCTGAGGTAGAATTTAAAAGAAAATCTGTAAATAACTATGACTGATTGAGAAGAAAATGAATAAATAAAATTATAATAGTTTAGAAGTTAGAAGTGTTCTAGCTGTGCACATGTATTGCAGAAGAAAAGAAACCATAGCATAACAAAAACTATGAATTATGAAAACTTGAGTAGCTCAACATAAACTTGTAGGAAGTGATGTGTTAAACTCATCTTCAACAGCTCTTGAATTTCTCTTGTTCGAGTCATAGAGTAAATGTCATTTTCTCCATCACATAAATATCATGAACAACATTGATCCAGTCCTCAACCTTGGGTGCTTCTGTTGCCAACCATTTACTCATAAGAGCTTTCTTTTGAGGACAAGACCTCCAGCATAAAATATATTTATTCAAGAAACTTGTTGTGTAGGTGTTTTGAAAAAAAATCTTTATTCTACAAGTTTGAGATGATCTTAGTCAGACTTATATGCCACTAGCCCTTCAAGATTCCTGAATTTGTCTTATTCAAGTCAACCTTCCTTATTGTTTTTACAGTAGAGTGTCTAAGTTGTAAAAACCTGTAGAAATTCAGGTGTTTTAGGCCATAATGGACTTCTAGCTCCTGGAAGTTTCTGAATGCTCCATCTTTATAGAGATCACTGTATTTTACCAAGCCATTTTCTGCCTATTTTCTAAATCTTGTGTCTGTCTTGTGGTATGGAATCCGAATTGTACTCTATCCATCTCAGCAAATGGTATGGTTCTTTGGCATGGTGTTCTTTTACCACTTGGAACCAGATTCCAAGTGATGTTATCCATGGATTGGCCTCCCTTAAATGTTCACCTGATATGTCTTGCAATATCACTTAATATCTGGTATTCTATCTCGTTCCACTGAGCTGTGTAAGACGGATTGCATATCAGTTTAGGATTGTTAGACACAGAAATATTAGCATGTGTTCATGTTTTTGTGTGTGTATATGTGTTTTTACCAACCCATAGGGAACTGAAACTGTTCTTTGGAGGGATAAAACATGCTTCATTATCTGGCAGTCTAATGGGCCAATCTGGGTTTGATGAATGTAAAAGTTTTTAGCAACAGTAGGAGGGCCCTTTGCTGTTCCATCATGACTGTGACAATGTGCACACAGCGAAGTCCATAAAGACTTGGTAAGATGAATTTGGTAGGGAGGAGCTCCACTAAGCCCTGACCTCAACCCCACTGAACACCTCTGGGAGGAAACAGAACACCTGACCTTGCAAATGCTGTTTTGGTTAAATGGGCATAAATTCCGACAAACACACTCCAAAACTTCGTGGAAAGCCTTCCAGAAGTGTGGTAGCTGTTATAGCCACAAAGAGGGGTCCAACTGCATATTAATGCCTAAGGTTTTACAACCCTTAAGAAGTGCATTGATTGCACAGACACAGGACATCCCCATTAGATGGGCTACTTGGGAAAACACCATTGGCGGCAACTTGGCGAATGTGCAGCAATCATGAAAGAGTCATCTCTGGGACACGTTGTAAACACATACTTAAACAGGCAATGTTGCCAAAGTAATGCTGTGAGTGTTGCAGCCATTTACTCTGTTCACTGTGGGTACATTAAACCAGCTGTGGTGCTGCAGTGCAGCATGCCTAAACGTTAGTGAGGTGTGATTTTCACAAGCAGATGATTATGAGGATTTAATTAGTTTTTTGTGAGTAATTTGTTGCTACATAACACTGCACTGTTTTGATACTAAGAATACATATATAATATAAAGCTGAGACATGTTGGACATTGTGCTTACAATATGCACAAACACAGGATACATTCATTGTGGCGAGATACTTGTCCACTAGACAAATGAAAAAAGAGTGAGAGAGGGAGAGAAAAAAAGTACATCTTATGTGACTAAAGGAGCTGTTACCTCTGAGCAGTATATCCAGCATGGAGACACTGATGTCTTTGGAGCTCCTCTCTTTGTTCTCCACAGAGCGACAGAGGTGCTGGGCTGCCTGGACAATGCTATGCTTCCCGTCCTCTGGAGACAACACCTTCACGGTGGGCCTGCAGGACACCACTGAGACGCATACACACACATACACACACAATGATACCCTCTGAAGTTGTATTTAAAAAGGCAAAAACAGCATTATCAAAACAAATATAGTACGTTCCAACAACACAAATTCTACATTAATGGTAAAAATATTATTGAGCTATATCTTCCCTGTCTAAAATTATATTATATTATTATAATAATTATCAAAGCTTGGGTTATTAATGCTCTCATATCATTAGAAGAGGTTAAAATATAATTTGACCATACATTGGGCATTGTGTGTGTGATGGTTTTGGCCTATTTTGTTTGTTGATTCAGTCTTTTGTAGTAGTATGCAGGGTTCTCTCACCCGCCTCATCTGTGGATTTATTGGACATTCTGCTCAAAGGTGCCCTGACTCTTGTCCATGCTGTGAGACAGAAAGGAGAGGACATACTTGATCCAGACTTAGCACACCATTACTGGGAATATTTCTCTTTATTTGCATACGATACTTTGCTGCTTTTGAAAAACACAAACCCCATATCCAGCTTGCTGTGATTTAATGCTCACTGCTTCCCAAGCACTTACATTTCCAATAGAGCCCATGTGCAAATGGAATATAATTGTCCTTTTTGCTCTCTACAGTAGAGTATAATTTTATTATGTAAAGATTTTGTGCTTTTAAAACATCTTTTTTCTTGTATCTTTCATGCTCCCATAAAACTACCTTAATGAAAAACTGATTAATAATCCAGATGGATACCATTTTAGGGATCTTCTTGCACCTCACTAGTGTGAGTTAGAAACTTGTGGATATGGAAGTCTATGGACTAGCTGGCAGTGTCGGTTTCTGTTTACAGTGTCTTAGAAGAAAAGCCTGGAAAACTGGTCTAACTCGACAAAGGGACATGTAGGGACAAGGAAAACTCCCTACACGGATCCTGCAGTTTGTGAATGCAACCTTCAGGTTTTCTATTATGTTCTTCACACTCAACAGTCCTCCCCTTTCACTCAAAATATAGTTTGTTGAAGGACAAAACTAAGTTCATCCAAATATTTTGAAGAGATGATGTCAAGCAAATGACAATGTAATTATGTCAGCCAGTTTATTCAAGTAGGCACTTCAATGGCTCATAGTTGATAAATATCAACTCATTAGAAACAATCAAGAGAAAAACATACTAGGTAAAACAGAAACAGAATTCAGCCTTGATATGGAATTGGGATTTAGCTCTGTATAAAAGCAGTGTAGGTACCATGGGAATGCCACACTTAAATTTGTTCATTGTGTGACTTTACCTGAACTTTTACTGTGAAACATAAACCATTACATAAACAGTCACATCTCTTCTCCAATCACTTCCTGTAACTGTAGCCTGATATGCCTTTAAGTGTGCTCCCAACCAGGACTTTTCTCTAGCCTGTTCAGATAGAGCAGACATATCAAACAGTTTTTCTTATGGCAGCAATGCGCCACACAGACGTTTTGAGCTCTCAAGAGATTTGAGCTCCGAGGCATAACTCAGATCTGCTTTCTCTAACTTTCAGAGCTAAATTAACTTATTATGGTTATGGCATGTTCACAGTCATCCTTAGGAAAGGCCATGTGATGCAATTTTTTAACCTTTATAAATATTCAAACCTTGTCCCAACAATCAACAGCTACAGGCTCCTCAAGGCATTTTGAAGATTAAAATAAATGATGCCCATAAACCAGGAGAAGGCAATCAGAAGATAGTAAAAAGTATGTGTAGCTGTGTCCTCAGTAATGTGAATAAGAAATTGTACTTAGCAGGACGTTGAACTGAACTGAGAACTGCAGGTAGGATTTCTAGAAAGGCAAATCAAGACCCCTGTTTGAAGACCTTTTGGAAAATTGGTGGTGTAATGTTCTGCTGTGCAGCAACACCTGCACAAGAATGAACTTCATAAGAGAATCATCTGAAGAAAACCTGGTGCCTCCTCAACACAAAATTCAGCATCAGACCTTTTTAAAGGAAACCTGATGGATTTGGAAGCAAGTCCTGTGAACTGACAAAGTCACAATAGAACTTTTTGCCACAACAAACAAAGGGGACAAAGGGGTGCAGAATGTGATGAAAAGAACACCTCTCCAACTGTTAAGCACGGGGATGGATCAGCTATGCTTTGAGCTTGTGTTGCAGCCAATGGCACAGAGGAACTTTTCACTGTGGCCGAGAAGCCTTCACCTCTTGGAGCTGCCACACCCCCTACAGTGATTGTCCTGTGCAGTCCTCTGTTGCAACTTTAAAATACGCTGGGAGCTGCCAGTAGAATTTGGGTATGTACTTACTCTTTAACATCTTTGACATCTTTTGGCATTATCTTAATATTTATTTCTTTTTTTTTTAATTTGCAGAAGTTTGAATGTTATCAAACACTATAAAATAGTCAGCACAATTCTACAGTCATATCCAATACATGAGAAAAGTGATGAGAATATTTACGCAGAGATGGAAATAAGATAAGATAAACATTTATTTGTCTGACAGTGGGGAAATTCACAAATAGTGAGAATCATATATAGTGCTTGGCAATCTAGTGGGATGACTTAAGATAAGATAAGCCTTTGTGGGCAAAGAGTTTAGGTAGGCAACGAGAAACTAAGAATGCTCTTCCTATCATTGCCTTCCCGTGCACACACTTACACCAACATACTGATCATATTCACTAAAGTAACCAGATTACATGAAGAAAACAGGTTGGTGACCAGGGAATGCATTTAGCTGCAATGTAATAACCAGGGGCCTCATTTATAAAACATTGCGTAGGATTCACACTAAAAGTGTGCGGACGCCCAAAAGCTGAAAATAGCGTGCACCAAAGAAATATCCTCATTTATAAAACCGTGCGTCCGTACACCTGCACGCAGTTTTCCCTTTACAAGTCACAATCCGCCTGGAAGCTTGAGCAGCTGGATCCACCTCACATCCCGCCCTCGACACGCCCACATTTTAGCATGAATGGTCAATGCAAAGCACCTCATGAATGTTTTTGCATATAAATACACCTGCTGATCCATGGCATTTTATGCTACATCATGGCAGAGAAAACAAGAAAAAGAAATTTTATAGAGACCGAGATGCTTGTGGGTGAGGTAGAGGCCAGAAAAGGTGTTTTGTTTGGTGGTCACAGTGGTGGCGTCACTAATAAAAAGTCACGTCGTCACCGTAGTGTGAGCGCCACAGACCGATCTGAGGCAGAAGTTAAAAAAAAGGGTCGGATCTAAAGGTGCGGCACCACCGGACAGTAAAATCGCCTCCATTCTTGGGACGGCCAGCATGTGTGGCATAGTGTGTGGCACAGTGTCTACACCGGCAGCTCAGTGTGTTTTTTTTTTTAATTTTACTGTTTATTGTCCCCCCAAAAATGTATAAATCTGATATGTGATGACATTAAATGTATGAGATGAATCTGGCTTCAGTTCATCACCTCACCATCTGCACTGCCAGTTTCCCGTCTCCAAAATGTTCTTACAGCGGCATCAGAGTTGGCGTACCGGTGCACACATTCTCACGCCAAGTTTATTTTTATAAATCACAACCTTTGCGTGGGAAGAGGCATGCGCAACTTTCAAGCCCCGTTTTGTGCTTACGCAAGCTTTATAAATGAGGCCCCAGGTTATTTATGTTTATATGCAGCAGGTCAGTAACCAGATCCCCTACCTAAGATCTCACTTTGAAACCACAGCTCATTTATTTTAACTGTAACAGTGAGATACTTTTATTGTTTACAATTTACACAAAGACTTGACCATTATATAGCCAATGCATGTTGTTGGTCATTGTTGCTTTTCATGTACACCTATTTTTTTCACCTATATAGTTCTATCTAAGACATCAGTTGACAATAGAAAGCCGACTGCAACCCGATTATGCTTATAGAGGCTGTTGTGCAAGTCCTTACCATGGTGCTGGTGTTTGTCGCTGCCATTGCTCAGGAACTCCACATTGTATTTGGATCCGTCTACATCCAGCAAGTCTTGCTGCTGCCTAACTATTTCCTTCAGCATACGGGAGTTGTTCTTGCGGAAAATACCTGAGGGAACAGAACAATGTGGATAATAAGCACATTATTCAATTCAAAATAGAAACAGAACTTTGGTAGTTGCTTTCTTTCATCTGTCTTAATCAGAATCTACTACAAGTAGAAGTTATTGAAATTGAAGTTATTAAGCAGTACTAGTTATTCAGTATTACATATTCAAAGATGGCTCCCCTAAGAAAGATGCCTCAGTTGGGAAAAAAGAGGATAGAAACAAAGAAATATTACAAAGAAAAGTATTTGACTTAATTAAAAGGTGTGACCATGCACAAAATAGAATATATATATTCAACAAGCAGACAGCGTAAAACAGGGGTTTGCATGATGATTTTGCATTGTTTGATTAAATTATATACTCTAGCTATTTCATGCAGGATAAAATTGCTTTAGAAAAACATCAATTTATTTTGATGAAGGGTTATGATTTACACAGACTTTGTATTCTCTGACAACCCTAATGGGTTCCTGTTTAGAGCACAATTTGTATTTTAAACCGGGATCATGTACATGGACATGCATATATCTCCAGAAGAGGGTGGAATAAGTCATAATGGGTCCCAGATTTACCCGGTAAATAATTTAGACTCAAATAATAAATAGCAGATTTATAAACCTGGCACTTCTATTCCCTCAGAGACTGGAAAATAGGCATAGCCTCTGCATAACTGAGGCACACAATGTGGAACAAACTAATACAACCTCTCCAGTCACATGACATTACTGAAATGAGGGGGGTGGATATAATCCTACAGGGAGGGAGGATCATTTTTCTCTTTGTATACATTATGGTCAGATGAGTTCTGAAATATTATGATGGCCAAACAGACGCATAAAAACAAAGGAATCAAACACAAAGGAGTGCATAAAAATGACGAGACAAGAAAACAATTGTGTAGTTTAGTCTTGTGTGTATATGTGATCCTTTCTGGATTAAATTGCAGTAATGCATAACTTGGATAACGCGAAAAGCATTCCTTGCAAATACGACAGGTTAGGTGAAATGTCAAATGTTTACCGTGATTATCATAGACGCTGACATAAGATATACCAACAGCCATACACCAGACCACCAGATTGGCTATGTCCGTATAGCTGGGCTCTTCTTCCGCCACCAACAGGCCGATATGGACCGGCAGCTTCTCCAGAGACCTGCCGTCAGACAGCCACCGTGACCGGCGATTGGCAGTGCGGTTTCCAGTCACCGAGTTAGCATTAGTATCAGGATTATGGTTTAACCTCCTCTGATGGTCCGGGAACCCAGCTAGGGCCAGGGGCAACAGCAGAGCGGCCATCGCCCGCTCCCACAGACGGCCCTTCCAATTCCGAAGCCGGCCACGGAGCCAGGACACGAGCGCTCTGTTGACGTGGACCAGAACCAACAAGAGCCGCCATAACAAACCGTACAGCAGCGCCATTAGTGTCCTTCTTCCTTCTAGGTAAAGTCTTAAAGGATAGTGGTCAGAGTCGGTCGTATAGGAGCTTTACTCGTCAGTATTATCTGCCTGCAAAATCAGTTCCAGCGTTGCCTACATCTCAATTTGCCTGCCGCCATCTTGTTCTCTCATTGGCGACCTCTGACCTGTGAACCTTCAGCGTCTTACATGTGGCACGCTGATTGGATAATACAGTGGTTCTCCTGGACCCGCCTTACTGTACTGTCATTGGCCATTTCCACTGTGTTGTGATTGGATAGTACTCCAAAGGCAGAAAGCTTCTCCGACAGAAAGTGTTCTGTCGGTGTCATGTGTAAAACGAAACGTTGACGACTTTATGTGATTAGCGTTTTTTACTTTAAAACTTTATATTTATAACCCAGCCCAAAAAAATGATCTTTTCCTAAACATAACCAGCTAGTCCTGATGACTGCATTTCTGCTGTGCACTGCAAATAATGTAACAATTTTTCACTGTACAATATGTAGGAATTTCCTCCACTGTGCAATACCATGTCAATTTCTGTGCAATAGTATTTATAGCATCTTTTTTTCTCATATGAATATAGTATGTTAAATACTTTTGTCAATAACCAGGAAAAATGTGTAACAATGTAAATAGCTGATACTTTTTCAATTTTTTTTTCCATTGCCACTTTATTCTTTGTTATTGCTGCCTTATTTTCCAACTTTATTTGTATTTATTTTGAATTTGCCTGTTGCCTGTTCTGCTGCTGTAATAAGTGAATTTCCCCTGAGGGCGATCACTAAAAGCATCTTATCTTAATGGATAGCAAGTCCCTTTGTTAAGATAAGATAACTTAAATCTAACCAAGCTCTAACCCTAATCCACAACAACCATGTGTTTGACCCATTCATCCACCATAAATATATATATATTTTTTTTAAGTACTGTTTTAAGTACTGACTCTAGCTTAGTAATATAATTAATGCATTTTCAACTGGCATTATATCAAGTTAAAGGTAAGATTTATGACATTGTTACATTGACATTACTTTTAATGGCATTTCCATCTTTGAAAAAAAAAAATTAACACCTTCATCAGAGACTTCTGTCAACAACAACAAATATCTGTTTCCAATCAAAATCAAAGAATGTTAATTGTTATTAATATTCAACATTCATAAAATGAAATTCTTCATGAAGTTACCATCTTAGATCAAATTTATAACAGATCTAAGCATATATCTTCAAACATTTTTGCATATTTCTGTCATGGCATCTTTTTTCTTCTTGTCTCTTGTTGTATTGTATTTCATTATTCTAGACCAGTGTGTCAAACCAGTGCGTTAGTTTTAGTTCAGCATATCAGCAGACACGATGTTATAATAAAATTTGCTATTATATGTCAGTGTTGGTTTTTAGTGTACAGTTTCCTAGCAAAGCTCATTCGTGATGAGTTTGGGTTAGTGCGTCAAGGCGATGTGTATGGCAGTGTCCAGTCCTGATCGGTATGTTGGCTGATAATTGTTGTAATTTCATTTTATCACCACTAGATGGAAGTGCTTTCATATGTAGAGTTATGTTTCTAGATGAGACACCAAACATCAGATCAATGTACTAATTCATTCTGATAATATGATTTTAAAAAAGAGCAGTTCATTTTCAGAGACTTGTTTCTAAACCAGATGGGAGTTGATTTACTCACCAACCTTCAAATGGTCATCAGGGCTGCAAGAACTTACATTGTAGAATGCAGATTTTTCAAGGCTATTAAAAATCGCTGGTAATGTAGCTGAGCACAGCTATGGATGAGTTATAAACACAACTGCTGTTTGATGCTGGGTGGGGATGACCATGATGGGCCAAAAAATACTTGATTGCCCAGGTAACCAGTCGTCAAGAAATGAATGTAGGCCGTACAACATATTTATAGAACCTGTAGACAACGTGAGCCAATTTTGTGGGAGCATTCCCTCCTAGCTGCCTCGTATCTGTCAGGAAGTTAGTGAGAGTCTCAGGCATAATAATATTAAATGCCAAGCTAAAGTCAACAAACAGGATCCTGGTGTAGGTTCCCCGTCTGTCCAGATGGTAGAGGACAAAGTACAGGCCTAGGTTGACTGCATCATTTTGAATGCAAACTGCATGGGGTTTATCAGGGGGTCAGTTATTGTTTCAAGGTGAGACAGGGTGAGACTTTCAAAAACCTTCTTGACCACAGAGGTTATAACAAAGGGCCTGTAGTCACTGAGATCAGTAATCCCATCCTTTTTAGGGACAGGGACTATGGTGGAGGATTTAAAGCAGGTACAGGCTATGTAGAGTTGCAGTGACTAGCTGAAGGTGTCCATGATATTCAAATAGTTTGACGAATAAGAAAAATACAGTTTTATATGTGGTGAAATAGAAAAACAGAGGTTTATGAGTTTGTTTCTCAAAAAAGTGATCATACTCAGAATGCTTTATACACTCAAAACAAGCAAAATCGGGTTAAAAGAAACTTGTGCGAAGCATAGAGGCTATCATTCGAGGAGACACTGTTCAAATGTTTGTTGCCACCTTTATGATTTTGGGATCAGTATAGTTTTCACTGTTCTCTTACTCTATCAAATAATCATTAAACTAGCATGCATAAGGCTGCCTATCAAACTCCTCTTTTGGTTGTGACAAATGAGTCTTGAACACTAATTATTGATAGTTTCAGGTCAGAGTCAGTTTTCTCATTTTTTCTTACTTTTTGGTTGGATGGTTCCTGATTCAAATTAGTACAGTATTTAATTTATGTATGCCTCTCTGTCTCTCCACTAAGATCATCTGGATTATTTTTCCAGCTGAGTGGTGCAAGGACAGTCATCAGAGAAAGAGACTGAACAGCTCAATCTAGCTGTCAGAGGAAACAGCGAATGAATTACATATTATTCATATATCAATTCATATTATTCTTTTTTTTGAGACTTTTGCTCAATTAATAGTCAAACCAACAGTTTTTTTTCTTTTTAGTCTGAACTAAAATCTAATTTTTGTGACCCATTCAATATGTGATACAAGTGGTGTTCTTCCTGCTTAGCATTTCTGCCTGTCACATCTCCTCCAGTGCACCTTGAAGCCAGCTGCACGGTCATCAGCTGGAGCCACCATTCATAGATGTTTCGCCCCCTATCCAGTACATCTCTCAGTGAGGGGGCACTGGCGGACTACTGGCAGTATCCTCAAGAGGACCAGAGTCACTGAAAATGAAGAGAACTAAAAGTGGCTTCAGTATCTTTTGATAAAGAATGCCCAAGTGGCTGCAAGGTTCACTTCTCTGGAATGTGCTTAATGAAAATACAACCTAAACATTACAGAGGTTAAAAAGGTTTCATTTAGGTTTCAGTCAACACCATAGCACTGAGACTGCGCTTGTAAGGGTAAAAAATAATCTCTTGATCTCTGGTGCCAGCAGAACCGCCTCCAGATCAGTGCTGGGAAAACCAAAGAACTGGTGGTGGATTTCCACAGGCGCACTCACTCCCCTCCAACACCAGTGAACATCCAGGGATTGGACATTGAGGTGGTGACATCTTATAAGTACCTGGGTGTTCATCTAACCAACAGACTGGACTGGACTCATAACACTGCTGCATGTTACAGGAAGGGTCAGAGTAGACTCTATGTGCTCAGGAGACTGAGGTCTTTTGGAGTGCAAGGGCCGCTCCTGAAGACCTTCTATGACTCTGTTGTGACATCTGCCATGTGGAGGTGATGGGAGAGAGGAGGATGATGGCTAAGCTGTCATCCATGTTGGAGAATGACTCCCACCCTCTGCAGGACACTTTAACAGCTCTGGAGAGCTCCTTCAGCTGCTTCACCCACAGTGTGTGAAGGAACAATATCACAGGTCTTTTCTTCCTGCAGCTGTCAGACTGTACACGCAGCATTGCTCCCAATAGAATAGACCAGTGGTTCCCAACCTTTTCCAACTCAGGGCCCACTTTTAAGTCTCAAAAATTTTCGTGGCCCACCTTTGATTCCATAAATACGGAGGCAAAACTATGTGTTCCCAGAGCGCTTTTTTATTGAAGATGAAACAAAGGACTGAACTGAATACAGTTTAGAATTCAATTCTCCCCGATGATGTGTGGCTTTCCCACCTTGGCTATGAGCTGGGAGACCCAAAAGGAAGCTTCCACCGCCTTTGTGTTCTCGCTGCTCATACATTCGATACCTTCTTTTTACTTTGATATTCCCTGAGTTTTTTCTCAAAAAAATCCAGTGGCTTGGTCACATACTGTCCATGTTTTGTCTCGAGGTGGCGGCGCAGTTTACATGGCTTTAAGAATTCCCTTGACAATGTCTCCAAGCAAAGGAGGCACAGCGGTAACGGTTCGGCTTCTGTGCCTGTCAAAAAAAATAAAAAAGTAAAACAAAAAAGTACTCAGTACTGTACCGACATCTTCTTTTTTGTGTGATGGTGGGGAGATCACTTGTTGATTCACCAGTCTCCTCTCTCTCTTTTCTTTTTGCCAATTTCCCGGGGGTAACCTCCCAAAGGGATTAATAAAGTACTCTGTCTGTCTGTCTGTCTTTTTATTCTCCCTGTTGCTAGCCAGCTGTCCCTGTTTATACTGCAGTTTCAGCCCTCAGCTTCATAAACAGGTCAAGTGTAATGGGGCCCCACTGCGAAATGGTCCGGCCCATAACAACAAAAGTTCCTGTCTCTCATTTCTGAAAACAAAACAAACTAATAATAAAAAGAATATTTGAATATTTGATCTATAATATCATTTTAAATGTAACTGATTTTTAACATTAAGGACATTATTCTGTTTATTTTTATATAATTACACTCTTCCCACCCCCATACAAAAGTCAAAATATTTTGGAAATTATTTGGCGGCCCACTTGCAATACCTTCGCAGCCGCGGCCCATAGGTTGGGAATCACTGACATAGAGGAATTCGATATCAATTATTAAGTATAAGATTTAAAAAAAAAAAATATTGCACTTGACTATAACAAAAATGAAATATTGCTCAGCAAATGGAATCTGGAATAAATATAAATATGCAGGCAAAAATGAAAAATATACAGGCATAAAAAAAAGTATTGCACAGATGGTGGTGTATAGTCTGTCTAGTCCTCATCAAGTAACACAAGATTGAAAAATAAAAATAATACCTTGCTTACATTAACTTTTATTTTAAACAACATTTTTTGGACACCTTGATTATTCATGCACAGATCTGGTCAGGTTTGTTTTGACCACATATTTGTCTCTTTGTCCCCTCAGACCTGCTAGGTAGATCTGAGGTTTGGGCACATTGCTTTCACCATCTCTCTTGCTTTGACAGGCAGAGTTCTTGGGCAGCCAAGTCTGAGTGACATTTTCCCTTCTCATGTGGCTGAGATCGGTCTGTGCTGAGTGTGTCACTTTGGTCGAGAGATCAGCCTAGAATTATGAAAAGAACATGTATTGGTATCAAATTAGCAACATTCTTTATGTCAACTTAAACGGATAGCTTAATACAGTGTCAATAAAAACAATTCCTGGTATAATGGAGAAATTGAAAACAGTACGCAAAACTATACAGTGAAAACGTCATAGAAATGCTACTAGTGAACACTGGCTCACCACTTTGATAGCTTCTCTTCGCAGCTCCCACTCATTCCACTTATATGACTTGACAATGTTTGTCTCCACCGGGTGAACATCAGTCTGTGTGCCACTCTCACACTTGGCGATGGGCTTTACCAGTAATCTGTCTCCTGGCTGCATCTGTAAAACCACAAGTCAAAAACTAAGGTTGGAACAAAATCCCAGTAAAGTCAGAGTGTAGAAAAAGTGGAGTTCTTGTACAGGCAGCAGTGTGTGGCATCATGTGGTGGCTTTAATAAATGTGTTCTGAGTGAGTGCTTTTAGCTTTCCAGATATACTGGGCATGGTAGGCGTCTAAAACATGGAACATGTGTGGTAAAGCTGCAGCTCCATAAATGTGTTTTGAGAATACTCCAAATAGAAGAGGCTGCTGACCTCTGAGTCAGGATTGATGCAGGAAAACAGTTGGTGGAGTTTGAGAAGATGAATGAGTTCAGGAGAGTACTTGGCTTTCTCTGCCACCTCTGCAATGAAGTCATCTGAACTGGAGGCAAATTTCAAGGCAGCTTCTTTGGAACTAAACACATAGAGCTTATCTTTGTGTTTAAGGACTCCAATGTGTGGATTACCTGCAAAGGAAGTGCCAGATATTCCAAACAGTATGAACATCAGGCACAACAGGCTAGATTAAGGATGCTTATCATATTGTGTTGCTTAAACAGAAAGTATGTACTGGGAAAAATCACAAGTTTGGGAATTAATGATATTTATATAACACACTGTATATACAAAAATAGGTCATAGATAGGTCAGTGTGTCCCATACACATTGGTCAATTCTTAAGGCAGTGGGATGCAGGTAGGAGGAGCACACTTTCATCCCATGTTCAAGAACACTTTTGCCTTTGCATGTGGACTTCCATTCTGCCTAGCTTGGTTGAAGCATGCTGAGGTCTTTACCCCTATGCCTGAGTTTGACAAAGATGGAATATCCAAATACCCTCTCTGATATCACATTTGTGTATCATGACAACAGTACCTGGAATTAGAAGTCCATCTCTGTTCACAAGCGTATAGCCACAGACTCCATTATATTGTAATGGCTGTTCATTAAGGCTTGGTGTTGTTTCAGGCAGAAGCCATTCCTGTGTCTTCATGTCAGCTGGAACAATACGATCATCTGGAAGGCATAATGAAGAAAAACAAACACATTTATGTTCAGCACCTGTGTAAGCTTGGTTAAGAGATGTTTTTTTCCCTCTGTATTCCAGTTTTTTAAGACTTGAAGAACATGGAATACCTTACTTTAGATACTGACATTCCATATCTCTTGGAGACATCAGCCATACCTGAGGACTCTGTCATTCTCTGCTCATCTGTCTTCAACTCTGAAGCCTCCAGTAGGCCATCTAAGAAAGCTTCAGAAAAAAGTTTGGCCTGAGAGGCGACAAAGGGCTGCAGATTGAGCATGATGTGATTGAGGATGTTCAGCAGCTCAGCTTCATCCTGAAGTCCAGACCACAACTTTGACAGGGCCTTGAACAGGGGCTGAAAGAACGTATGAGGAATGACAAAACGAGGTATTACATTTTTTTATATTATAAAAAACTAAAGCAATGCATGTTTTTAAAAAATATATATAGTATATTTTATCAATGATGCACTACAATGTGCTTTCCAATTAATGAAAAATACATAAAGATACATACACAAAAGCAAAAACAAAACAAATGCACAAAAAGGACTAAAGTAATTCTCAATTAATTTGACCATTGGCAAACAAGCCAACATTTTCAGACACAAGCTTTTTTGCTTTCTTTCTAAATCTCAGATGAGGTGATTGATATCAATTAATTGCATACTGGAACTGTCTCTGGACAAACAACAGTTTATCAGCCCAGTATGTCTGTGTAGTATTTTTGGTTAAGGCACAGGTTTTGGTCTCCGTACAGACACAATGGTGTGCAAACTGGGCAACTTGGCACAACAAGGCTTTGTGATTCCTCAAAAGACAGTTCCAGTATGTACAATAATTCCCCCAAAAAACACAAATAGCTATTTTTACATTTCTATTTGTGGACAGAGTAGACAAATGAGATATATGTACAGTTTTAGAGGTGATGGACGGTGCAGTTTTTGAATTTTGGCCTGAGGATACTTCCATTCTCTATGCTAAAGTAGGCTGTGGTTCCTGACTCCAGCTCTGTAATAACACACACCTATATCTATCCATCTCACTTTCAGAAAGAAAGCAAATATGTGTAATGTTGACCCATTCATTAAAGAGATAAGAGATAATAAAAATTCAGCACATTTTGTGTTCATACTCCAGTGTTTTTGGTTTAGGATTGTTTCTTTGGGGGTTTTTTTGTTCAGGCATGGCTTCAGGGGCTGGGGGCGTGGTCTCAGGTGCTGGGGCCATCTCTGTCTCACAGCTGCTCCCAATATCACCTGTCACTGGCAGCTTGAGAACTCCTCTCATTCTCCTGCAGTCTACCAGATCATTCTCTTTGTCCCCGTTTTCCAGTGTTTCCTGTTTTCCTTGTTACCAGTGTCTCCAGCATTCCTAGTGTCTCCAGTTTCTTTTCCCTCGCCTGGCTCAGCACCTACCACCCACTGCCCAGCCTCCAACCACTGAAGCTTCTCTGCTCCACCTGGACTTCCTGTGTTTACTCATCTTTTTGTTTTCTTGTAAGTCCTGGAGTTTCTTTGTTTAATAAATCCCTTTTAACCCTTCACCCTCGTCTGTGTTTCACTTCTGGATCCAACTTACCCCTAAAAGGTCTTAACATAACAGTCGCAACATAACAGCAGTGACCAAGACACTTACAAAAACTTTTGCAGTGGGTACAGCTGTCCTTGACTTCACAGTTTCTTTGAGCAGCTCCACCTGTGACAAGAGCTCAGTCTGTATGATTTCAATGTGCTTGGCACATAAATACGAATCAGCCTGGTGATAAAAGGAAAACACATTTAATAAACATTTCACTTGGGAAATAGAATATGAATTGATTGGCCTACTTTTATTTTAAATGCTGGCAAATACTTGTTACTTCAGTAAATCGACATTATAATGGTAATAGATGTAAGCTACAAAAGTCCACATTTACACAAACCATAATTACCAGCTACTGTTACCTCACCAGTAACATTTTGAGGAAAACTTCATGCTGCCTGACGTTGTAGAGAGCCTGTTTGATCAGGATAATGGGCACGTCACAGTCTCCAGGCTGAGTGTCAGGGTCCATTACCTTCTCTAGCACAGCTGTGTATTTCCACACCAAATTCTGTGATACACTCAGCTCATTTTTAATGGTTTCACTGGTGACAAGAAGAGCTTCATTAAGAATCAAGGGAACTGTGGAGAGAATGTAAAAGTACCGTATTTACCAAATGCAGTGTTGATCATAATGTCTAAATGCTGTCAACCTGACTGCTATGGGATGATGATACCTGCTTAGTTGGTTCTTCCCTGAACCAGCCACCTCTTTTGTATTCTAGTCAGAGGGTGGTATTTTTACATAGAGAGCTTTAAGATGAGAATTCTCATCTGTCAAATTGGCTAATGTGCCTCCTTAAAAGACAAGGCACATTAGCATATTTGACAGTTTGTTTTAATACGTCTAATGTTAATACTAATATATGTATAATACGCTTCATAACAAAGAGGAATCTGCTTTTTATGTCAATAGGTTGGTGCATTGTACTGAGTTTATGGAGGTCAGTTTCCTCTTCTTCATTCTTGCTGGCTTTGTTGAACAGTTGGATCCCTGTGACAATCATGGCGAGGTCATTGAGCTGCTGCTCCTTGTCCTTCTTTAAGAGTGCCATAAAGGCTCCCAGTTCAGTCTGAGGGAAGATGCTCTGCAGTGCAGCTGGGACAAGAGATGAGAAAGAGAAATCAACCTGCAGGACATAGTTCACTCAAATCATCATCATTATCAAAACAATGTATGCTGCATGGCCAAAAGCATGTGTAGGGATTTGCTCCCATTCAGACCCAAGAACACTAGTGAGGCCAAGCACTGATTTTGGATGATAAGGTCTGGCTAGTGAATGCAAACTCAAAATGTAACATTCTAACAAGCACAGCTGCTGGCTTAAACAATTTGCAAGTTTCTACCCAAGAGTTCAATCAATACTTTTCAATATACAGTATACAAGATTTCAATGTAAATTGCTGCATCCAATTAAGTCTAAGTTGGATTTATATCTGTTAGAAAGTCAGCTTTAGTGAAATGACTGAACAATTTAACATTGGGCACCACGGCAACGCATGACTTCAAAGCTAATAGGTATCTCAAGGTGTGTAGTTCACTGTTTAATTGATCTAGAGACGAGTAAAGTTTACAGACGTGGGCTGTGCCGTCAGGAGCACAAGAAGATAATTTGTAAGTTGGTAATTGGGTGGCACTATCCTCGACTCCAGCTAGTGTAATGCTGTAATTGTAGGTTTACCACCTACAGCTCCCCAAAAAAGGAAACAACAACTGAATGCGAAACCTGTAGTTTCTTGCACAGTTTTGACGTCTGCAGGTGAACCTATGGTGGAGCACAGCAGGATATATGAGATGATTTTGCGGTATAAAGCCTCTAATTCCTCCCGTGTTTTCACCCTGCTGTCAGTGATTTCTCTGCTCACTGGGCTCAGCCTGGACTCCCCCACCTGGTGGATTTCCTCAAGAAACTCACCTGCATAAACACACAAATCAAGTCAATATGCTTTGCTGAAAAGTGTAGCCTTTATATCATGATTCAACATCAATTGAATCTATGAGTGGACATAAGCAGTGCAACAACATTTTTGCTGATCAATTAACTGTTAAATTGATCAGCAAAAATGATCAAGGAAATGTATTAATAATATAATCTATTATTAATATTATTATTTATTATCCATGCTAAAGAGAATTCTATATATTCCTCATTTTAGAAACAGAGGGTATTCATACTTTATGTTGTTCTGACACTTACATCTGGAGGTGTAATTCATATCAAAATACACTTGCATTTTGATTGTGTCAAGGGATGGGCTGCATTTTTCCATCAGTTTATCCAGACACAGCTGTAAGAAATATTGTAGAGATTAGAAACAAACCAAGTGTCGTTTTAAGGGTCAATATTTACAGCATTTCTCCTCACCTGTCATTGTGGAGAAGCACAATCTAAATGCTTCCACTCTTCATTTTGGTAGATGGATATAAATAAAAAACACTTTTAATAGATTGTATTTGCAGTGTCTAGTTAAACTATTCTGGTGTGGGCCTGACCTCATGTATTCCAAAACACCAGGCTATGCAAACAAAGATTATATTTCCAGTATACTAGCACACCAAAATAAATTTCAATATGGTGACAAACATTTGTAAGTATGTTGAAATTAATTCTGGGTTAATTTGGAAAACAATAATGCACGATGGAAGAATCTGAGGGGGATTCATCTAAAATAATCTAGTACAGCAACATACCTCTTCGAGTTTTTGGATGTCTTGTTTCGTCAGTGTCTGGTCTATATTAAAGCCATTTCTTGGGTCCACCACAATAGCGTTCACCTGAGAACATTTGAAAAGAAACATATAGATTTAAAATAGTATTAGCAGTAGTTTCCACTTTGAAGTTTAGGCTGCGTTCGAGAAGAACAGTCAAATATTTGACTGCAAAGAAATTTTAAAAATGACTGCTTAGTTTGGCCATTTTGCTTCATATATATGGTGACCACCAGGCTTCCTGCTTTCAAGTTGGGTGGCCCGAGTCCTAATGGATGGATGGATGATAGACAGACTTTATTGTCTTAAACTGGGAAATTCTTTTGTTTGGAGCAGCTACAGTTGAGTAAAACATATTTAATTAAATAATACTGAAAATATCTGTAGAACACTCAAACAACTAAAACAAACATTAGCAACAATATTCTGCTTGTTTGAACAGCTCACATAGATGTATCTCATGTTCTGGTTCAGACAGCAGGTTTAGTCAAAACTCTGTCTGTAAGCCCAGGATGAGGCGAGCTCAGTCACTGTGGTCACAGACTCTGTGAACCTAACTCACTCCCTCCTTCGTCAAATGTGCGAGTAGCTAACACGGTTCTGACACGAAGGAAGATTAAGAATTACATTGCAGCCTTACAGCGTGTGTACGAACTGTACTGAACTATGAACCACTGACACCCAGCTAGCTACCGGTATCTAGATAGCTAGCTAGCTTCACAAACAGCAGGTTATTCGGGTTACTGACCACGAAAGCCACCAAAGTGTCCGAGACCGCATGTCCTCTCACTGCACACTCCTGCACTATGTCACGAATTATATTTTTAATGACGCTTTCTGCGTGAGCTGCAGACATTTCTGTCGGGAGAAGTAAACTTAATGGGCACTGATACAGCTAGCCTGCTACATCCACGGCGGCCTGTTGATAATTGGTTGCCATAGTAACACGGTCGACCGAAATTCCATTCTGACTGGAGCATTTTCCGTTTTTCTCCAGGCACACTGAAGGATGCATTTACTTCATCTACAGCAATGGAAAACACTAAACAACTGTCCAACCCCACTACATTCAATGAGTTAAAAAGTAGCAACAAAAGAATGATGATTAAAATATTTATTATAAAAAGACATAAATAGCATGGTTCAGGTGAAAAATTGCAAGACAGACCAGAACGTTACAGCACATTTAAAGGAGGAGAAGGAGGAGGAAGTCCAGGCAAAATACGGTTCTCTTTCTTCAACTACAGCCTGGTAACAAGGCAGACTGATGTGATACGTTCATTTCTGTCCTCACATGAGCCACATGTGCACTTAACAGCTGAGCTTTAGATCACTTGACAACCCTGTGCCTTTATAGAGGCAGTTTACAAAAAAACCCACAAAGAAAAACATGCAGACAAAGGAGTACATGCATAAAGGTGCAACTAAATTACATGCAACAAAATCATTTCATGCAGAAGAAATAACATTCAAAAAGCTGACTAAGTACAAATATACATGGCTGAAAATGAGGTTTTCAGAATTCATGGTAATGAGAAATGTAGCAGGAACACCCTTCACAAATAAACACTACTGCGTAAGTATATAAAGAAAAAATCCACACAACTGCTCTCAGATCAGAAGATATTTTAGAAAAAAAGAAAATTCATGGCTAGTAACTGCACTCAAATAAAAAAAATGCAAAGAGAACATCCACTTGACACAACAGAGAAACACTGTACATGCCGCAGTAGCATTTAACATCATCTGCCTAGTCAACAGACCGAAATAAAGTGATAGGGTATTACCAGACATTACTGTACACATCTTTTACCAACCATGAACTTGCACTTCATGACAAACATACATACTAACCTTCACTGATCAAAAGTCATCTCAAGTGGAGAATCAGCATGTGGGAATATCATGCAGCTAGCTGATTTCTAGAATATAGACTTCATATCACAAAAATCCACACTTTCTGCCTCTCCAGGTCACATTACTGCAGCAATAGGAAACATGTACAGTGATGTTTTACATTGATCTGTGAGTCACCATATTTGATAGGTTTAAGCTCTTAGAGGGGAAAAAGAAGTAATAAAAACAACTAGAATGTTATGAAAAAGTAATTTTTCCAAAAAACCCTTATTCTTTTAAAAGTTGTTAAGACACATGTTCTATGAAGAAAAAAAACTTGAGGGGAAAAAATATTTTTTTTCCCAACAATGGCCCAAATAATCCATCAGAATAATAATTTAAAAAAAAAATCTCAAGAACACTCTCATTTTTAATAGATTAATATATAGTCAGCAAATTGAGTTTTCTTTATGTTGCTCATTTGCTTCTTCTGGAAACATAGTTGGCAGACATCAATTAAGGGCCAGCTCTAGTGCCTTAAACACAAACATTATTTACTTGTGCTTAAATTCTCAGGACACTGAAATACATTCCCAAAATGGGAAAATTAAGACAAAGGGTCTTGAGACAATAACATCAACAGACAGGAATTTTATGAGAAGTACCAATTCCATCCTTGCCACTCTGGTGGATCTGTGTACACAAGGCATCACACAAGCAGGTCAAAAGAAACCCACTGTTATCAAGTAAGCGCTCAAAAATCAGGATCCACACTCAGGACAAGGGTAAAAATGACTCCACAAAATATTTCAACAACACATTGAAAAAAAAAGACTATAAAAGACAAAAAGGGACTAAATCATAGCACTATATTAGAGCTGTAGGTATATTGCACTTGGTAAAAAAAAAGTATTGGAGTCCAGCATTCATAGCTCACAGTAGTCCGTCTCAGAAGCACTTCCTAAAGACGATCTGCGGTCCGTACTCCTCGTATTCTTCTTGACTGATCCACGCAGAGGTGAAGGTAGGTAGGTTGGCCAGTACTGCTCCTCCACTCCACACTGAGAAGTCTCTGTCCTTGGGGCTGGTGACACAAACACTTTCCCTAATGTCAGTGGGAACCAGCCCTTTGATTTCAGCCTGGAGTCGCTCAGGCAAGCCGGGCAGCAGAGTGTTTCCACCTTCAGCAAGAGATTTCAAAATCAAATTAGAAAGCAGGGTAAGCTGTGCTGTGCTAATTTACTGGGACAACTAGCGTGCATCATGGAGCCCTCAGACTGTTGTGTAACACCGTAACAAAAACAAGTGTTACCTGACAATACAATGTTTCCCAGGAAGCAGCGCCTCAGGTCGATGTCTGAGCTGAGGATTGACTTGAAGATGCTCTCGTGCATCCCATAATGGTCCCGTCCAATCAGCTCCGGTTTAAAGAGAATCTCAGGGGCCCTGGATGTACGAGGTGGTAGACCTATTTCAGTAGTCGTTCATAAGATGTCCTGTCTGAGAAGTGTACTCTAAAAAGAGGCAGCTGGCCTGTCTCAACAGTTTGACATGTGTACAGCACCTGCAAGACAAGGCTCTCTGGTACTTTGGATCTGAAGTTAGCGTTTGACATTATTCAACAAGAATAAAGCCAGGTAGACACTGTACTGATTAAGCAGGAGTTTACTGAATAGTGAGTGGACTGAATAGTTGATAAGGCAGGCATGTGCAGACAGTTACCTGAACCTCTCCGTGTTGAGAGTGACAATCTGTCCATCTGGCATGACGTAATGCATCTCTCTGCAGGACATCCCCCCCGGACTCAGCTCAGCTTCATAGTTGAGAGCCACACAGCAGCACTTCTCCTTCATCTCCCTCACAATCTCCATTTCTGCTGTGGTGCGCATGCATACACCTTGTTCCTGCAGAAGCTGTAATCACAGGCACAGCAAAATGAATCTAGAGATTGAAGATGCAGAATACATTAACATTAACTTAAAACACACAGCAACAGGACATGTTGCTTTGTACTGTGGACACCAATAAAAAACAGACACCACTGTCCATATTCAGTAGAGTGCTCTTTTCAGATGAGTAATGGTTTTTTGCCACTGTGACAAAAAAAACATTACTGTGTTATTGCATAAATGTTCCACAATTATTTGCATAGACATAACTTGAATGAGAGAGGGGGTGAGTTGGAAAGTAATGAAGGATGAAAGGCTGCATCAATGATGGATTAAAAACTTAAATTTTATATATTGCAGTTGAATTCCTAATGGCAATTTGAGCATGAGACACTCACCACTTCTCACAGTGAATTCGCTTTTATATTTCCATATCAACTTCATTCTTCTGGCTTTTCTTTTTTCTTCTTCTTTCTTATAGTTTATTACATAAGGTGCATATGTGAAAGGGACTTAAGACTGAAAAGATTACTAAAACTTAAGGTCCTGGTGCACAATTCCAGTTTGTGCAGTAGCGTAGGCCAAGGTCTTTTTTGTACTATGCTGAAACCATAGCTGTGTAGATTTTCGAGTAATGGTCACAACAAAATGCTGATTTAATGGAAGACAACAACCTCCCCTCTCCCCCTGTGTTGTGTTTGCACAGCCCCTGTCCATCAGCACCAGCTGTGGAAGCCAATAGCTATCATACTATAACCTTGACATAGTACTGCTGGCAGTGCATTTTGTGCATGCATGTTGACACACGCGCACTGTACATCCAGAAAGCTGAACAAACTAACAGATGCCAACTTGTCTGTGGTAATGATAATGAGAAGCAAAACAAAAGAAGCAATTAACAAAGCAAATTCACAGTGGACCTACAGTATGTTGTGGTTTGTGTTCAGCAAACTTGTATTTGATCTTAAGCATCAATGAAGATTAAAATCATTATTGTTATCGTCATTATTTTAAAATCATCATTTATATTAATATCACTATCATTGCTGTCACAATATTTAGCAATCAGATCATGACCCCACATTCATTCAAATATTCAGGGTCTAAGCCACTAAAATCACCACTGACTCTTAAACCGCCCCTGTGCAACACTGCTGAAAAGACAGGTGAATTATTAGACAGAGAGGGTTTTGGTTTTATTTCATCAAAGTTGCAGATTCTAAAATGTTACCCATTAACATTAGTGACCATAAACTGCTTGGAAAAACAAGCAATTACCTTTTTAAGATGCATTGTAACGTCTACACCAGCCAGAGGGAAGCGTTGCACTGCATGAGGCAGACAGTATCCCTCAAATACAGGTACACTGTGGCTCACTCCATCTCCAGAGTCAAATGCCACACCTTCAATGAAAAAAAAAAACAACCAAAAAGACCAACACACATTTTATTTCTCATCTAAAAAAAGGAAAACATGGCTTTCATACAGCCGTTAAACATGCCAAGTTGAGATGGAAGACTTTAGAAAGCTATTACGTTCTCATAATAAAATAACATTTCCAATTCATGACTTAAGTATTCATTCATGAGTATCCATCTAACACAATAAATAAGTAAAATTCATTAAAAAAAGACATCAGTTGTTCAAATTACCAGTGGATCGCCCTGCTGCGTAGAGGGCCAGCACTGCCTGCATGGCCACGTAACTGAAGGGAACGCTGAAACACTCAAACATAATCTCTACAATGCGCTGACGGTTCTTTAAGGGATTCATGGCTGCCTCAGTCAGCAGAACAGGGTGATCCTCTGGATCAACACACAGCTGCTGGAAGGTGTGATGCCAAATCTAAAACCAAAACAGACCATTTCTAAGTCAGTCAAGGAGCCAATTTACAATCACACCTATTTATTCTGGTTCTTCGAGGCAGGTATAATGAGCTAATAGAAGCTGAAACATTCGGTTTCATAGACACACTCTGTAATTCTAGGAGCAACACACTGTGACATCACATCTCATATGCATTTCTACTTACCTTTTCCATTTCATCCCAGTTATGAATGATCCCATTCCTTATGGGATGCTTCAGTGCCAGGACCCCTCTCATGTGCTGAGCCTCATGCCCAATGTAGGTTTCCCTTTCACATTTACCATTCATTATTTCCTGCAAAGACAGCGGACAAAGCTTCTAATCAGGTTTTCAATTTCATGAAACACACCTTTCCTCATCGTGGCCAAAAAGTTCTACATTAATTTCGTCAGTGCACAGGACTTTTTTTCCCCCCAAAATGCATCAGGCTTGATGTTCCTTTCCTTTCTTGAAATCTTCTGGCACTGAAATTTGTGGCAAGGGGGCAGCAAAGGTTTGCTTCTGATGACACTTTCATGAAGGCCATATCAGGGCAGGTGTGGCTGCACATGAGAACAGTGTGCCACCACTCCCACAAATCTTCCTCAAGGTTTTTTGCAGTCGAACAGGCGTTTTGATTTGCCTTTCTAACGTTCTTATGAGCAGTTCTGACAATTGTCTTTGTCTTCCAGACCTCCACCATTCTTGTTAACTGCTATTTCTGAACTGCATTACTAACTGAGGAAACAGCAACCTGAAAATGCTTCACTGTTTTCTTATTGCCTTCTTCTTGTATAGCGCCAAATCACAACAAAAGTTATCTCAAGGCACTTTATATACAGAGCAGGTCTAGATCATACTCTTTATGATATTACTTATTACTTTTAACAGGCAGAAACCTCAGACAGAACCAAGCTCAGTGATGGACAGCCATCTGCTGCACCGGGTTGGGTTGAGAGAGAGACAGAGAGAGATAGAGAGACAGATAGACAGAGAGAGGAGGGGTAGTGGGGAGAACATACAACACTACAATCCACGGGTGGGTCAACAGAGAAAATAATACAAGTATTGAACGGAGACACGTGCAGTCAGAGGCTTGTAAGCACAGGTCCAGCCTCTGTAGATCCAGTGACATACGAACCTGCAAAAAGCAGCAGGAGAGAAGGGCACAAAACTACTAATCATCCACTTACTTAGTTATTCACAGAATAGCAGAAGCACCTAAACTTTTGCATGCCACTGTATGCCCTTACCTCATATTTTGGAATCCCAACAACTGTTGGAAATACAATGTTAGGGAGGTCTTGATCTGCAAATCCTGCTTTCATCAAACCAGACCCTGTATCCAGTACTATGGGAGTCTTGAAATCTGCCACCTGCAATCACATTAAGAGAAACAAATATAATTGAATAAAATGAAAACATAAAAACAATGCTCTTTATAGTCATCAGTTTTATTTTAAAATAGTCATTCATTGTCTTGAGGCTCATGGCTGTTTTAAGTCTACAGATGATGTACAAGTGATTTTTTTTTTTTGCAATATATTTGCAATGAAACCATAATTTATACAGCCTCCACATTTAAAATATTTTTACTCACATTTCACTTAAAGAAATAGTTCCAACATTGCAGAAAATACTCACATTGAGTGAGAAAAGAGTGATCTCAGTTTGCAAGTCTGTGTGTAAAATGTGAAGTGGGAAGATGTGGTTAATTTAGCTTAGCATAGATAGTGGAAGCCAGGGAAACTGCGAGCCTGGCTCTGTCTTAAACATGCAACTTATTTGTTTACCCCTTACATAAACAGAAATGAAACAACCAACAATTTGCAAAGTCCCCCAAAAACCTATTTGCACTTCTATTTGTTATTAGGCTCAGATGCAACATGTTAATTAGTAAGCCTTAAAAGGTGTTGGTAGCTGCACTTATGAACTTTGGACAAAGTCAGGTTAGCCATTTTCCCCTGCTCTAGTCTATATGCCAAGCTAAGCAAACAACTTCCTGAGCCCTGTACTTAAAACTGGACTGTGGGACTTTTACATATTAATGAACATTGGTTACATTCAATCACTGGCCAAACAAGTTCACACAATGCAGATTTAGTTGATCACTGCCAGATAAATCTCTCTGTCTTTCACAGTGTTTAACTCAGTCGTCTATGGTGGAATTCCCACACTGGTGCACCAGTAGTGATGTGCATTACTTCAACCAGCAGTGACTGGTTTGCCAGCAACTAGCGGTTACTCCCACTGCCAGGAGGGAGAGACTGCACTGCAGGTTTAACATCCGGACATGAGATCAAGCTTAACTTTTTCTCTCAAAAAGAAAATGAATAAGCATATTTTTTTTTAAAAGTTGAACTATATCTTTAATAAAAGCTTTGTTGTTAATACTAAGTTTTCATAAAAGTAGCAAAGATTAGTTCAAGTTTCATTTTATGAAAGTGAGATATACTTAAAGGTCTATATAAAAGTACTAAATAAAGGAACTCAAAAGAACAGAAATGAAAAAGTGGCCACTCCCCCTCGTACAGTAGACAATGTACCTCTCTCATGTTGATGTTAAGCTGGGCCTGAAACCCAGAGCCTGATATCCTCATAGCCTCAGGGCTTTGAACACCATCACACCAGTCTTCACTCTGCTCATCTCTTCCACTGGGGTCAAACTCCAGAGGCTGCTCAGGAGGCAGCTGGGGTGCTGACTGTTGTGGGTAGTCTTCTACATGACATAAAGTCTGGATCTCCTCTGCTGGGTGTAAATCTGTCTGTAGCAAAGATACGGGTACCACTGATGCATCATCTTCATCTCTGGTGGTTATTTCAAGCAGGGGGTCCAATGACAACTTGCAAGTAATTGGGGGCACAAGGTTATTATTGTTGTTGTTGCGGTGTAACATCACATTTGCACTGAGAACTGAGTTGTGACTGATGGCTGAAGTCGCATCCTCTGGCAGGACATCAGGAGGTTTATTTTGTTGATCAAATTGCACAACACTGGGATCTTGAGCAAGTGAGGACAGAGCTGGATCCTGCAGCTCTGTGGAATGAGAAGTTTCACGTTCTAGAGGGTTGTCATTCACAGGAAGCAAAGCCTTTCTTGGCTTAGGCACAGGAAGAAGGTGTGGTTTTCCACCTGGGTCAAATGCTCCATCATCTGGCCTTATTTCAGGGGTTAAAGAAGCCTCTGGTTTGCATGTGGCAGCTTTTTCAACAGTTCTGTCACAGTGTTCCCCATAGACATATCCCTGAGTTTGGACGCCCACTTCTTCTGGAGGTGCTTTCAAATCAGAGGCACAGATGATGGTAGTTTTATTAAATACTGATGGTTCCGCTTCAGAGAAATGATCTTGGCAGTGGGAATCTGGAAGTTGAACCGAGTCTTGCGGTGAAGCCTCTTTGGCAGCATCAGGACCAACTACTACTCGAATAGATTTAGGTTTACAGGTATGTTGAATCTCAGAATTATTGTGGACCAAAGGTATTGAATGTGTTCTCTGTGATCTGTTACAGCTACCTGACAAAAGCTCATCACAGAGTGCTCGGTCCTCTTTACTTTCGGGTCTAGCTTTCTCCATTATCGAACATTTTACAACCTTTGTAGCTCTGACCTTGTGCTTCTCCATTTTACACTCTCTGCCCAAACTCCTCTCAAGCTTATCCACCTCCTGTTTCTCCTTTTCCAGTTGTAACCAAAAAGCCTCCCTCTCTTTGCTCATACTTGACGGTCTGTTTGTATCCGAAGGTTTGCTACCTGAGACTTCTTCTCTGGGCTTTTCCCTGCAGTGTTGGAGCATGTGGATTTTCAGCTTCTCCTCCTCGATCAGCTCATCCAGGATGTGGACTGTTCTTAGCTCCCTCAACAGGTCCGGCCTGCTGTGAAATGCTCCTGTATCTGCTGCTGTGGCAGTTTCAGTGCAGATCCCCTCATCGTCAGAAGTCTTTGTCTCACTTGCACATGCAGTTGATATAGGTTCACTGAGATTGTCAGATTCTGCAGGGGCAAAGTAATCCTCAAGGCCAAGAACACCAGCTTCAGCCGGATCACTAGATGACATCTTTAAAAAGAAGCATAAGCAGAGCATATAAACTGTAGATCACTGAAGGGAGACATTTGACATTTGTCAAGTTAGTCAACAACAAAACAACTGTATGTGCACAGTGTTGAAAACAGGTATGTTCAGCTCTTACATGTAAAAATAACATCTTGTGTAAAATGCTGTATGGCTGTATATTTCATTTTTGCTTTAACCAGTACACGATATTTATTATATTATATATATTATATTAATTATTTTGGCCAAACTGTTCAGTTTTTTTCTCACAACAAAAAAACAAAGATGAAAACTAGCAACATTGAAAAAAAAGAACTAAGAAATTTTAATTTAATTAATTTTTAATTTAAAAAACAGTCTATTCATATCCATGCACAACGACAGAATCATACATTGAATGATCCTGATTGGGAGCACAGAAACAAAAATATCTTTTCAGAAGAGAACTTAGCTGCCAGACTTGTTGCACGGATGCTCCCTCCCCAACTGATGCTATGTCCCTTCAGTAATGTTAGCTAACTTTTCAGGTTCTCAGATGGAAAAGTAACACATTTCTGACAAAGTTATCTACAGTTGTACTGAAAATTTAACAAGACATAATCTGCACATACCACGCCAAGCTGCTCCTCACTGTCCCACAGCAGCCATGGACTGTGTCTGTCCTCAGACCTCAGCAGCGCATCCAGTACAGCCTCCTGAATGAGAACATTTTCTTCTTTCTGTGGAGCAAGATGTTTATTGAGTGTTCAACTAAGAAATCTAGATACATCATTGGACTCTTGTAACTTGTCACGGGCATCTGTTCCAGCTCTACATGGCAGCAATCATCCCCCCTTTTCTCAAACTGTGCATTTCTTACTTCCAGTATTTCATCAGCCCTGTCCAGGATCTTCTCCACCTCCTTTAAACCCTCCTGTTCTTTCACATCCCAGTCCTTTAGTGAGATATCAATCAAGCTGAAAAAAAGCAAGAAAAGTGCCATGGTAATTTATTTTAGCAAAACAAATCTTCCTGTAATTGCATACATTATCAAACTGCAAACCAATACTTGTTATATCCACAGTTAGCAAGTAGTCCTTTTGGCAGGGCATTTTTTAAATGTTATATTTCCTTTTGTAAATTTGGCCTATGGCACCAATTTGCAATTAGACGTGTGTTTTAATGGCCAACAACTGCATTTGAGTTTACTTCCGAAAGACCACACAAGCCCCTGCACCTTACTCTTCGACATCCCCTGTAACAGAATCTGTCCTCTGGGTTTCTTTAAAAATAGTTAAAACTTATTTTGAAGATAATTAGTATGTGACAATTTCATAAAATCACACAGCATTTGTCTCTTAAAACCTGCCGATTGGATGTTTATGGTCAGCTCTGTGCTTGGAAACAAACCAACTAGGCAGCAGATTGCAAAGCTGAAATGGACATGCATGTCCAAAATAAAAACCAACATTTAGGGAAGGAGAAACACACCTACTTTTAAACACTGTGAGAGACTTGGATATCAAGAGGTCTTTGGATATGTGCAAATTTCACAATGCCAACCCTTTCAAGAAGGTGCTTGTGTGAATGCCAATACAGTAATCGCAGTATACACAACTACACGTAAACAGGAATATTGGTGATATATTCATCAGCCATGACAACATGACAGCTTATTGCCTTTTCTGGAATAAGCTGCTAACTTTGGCACACCAGTGTAAGAAGCATACTGCCATCACATAACTTACAATTATGTGAAATTTAATTATGTAATAGTGCAGCACCCATTCAGAACATGCATTTGCCCAAAATATCAAAAGCTTGTCTCATTAATATTTCAGTATTTTATCCAATCATCATCTAATTTGCATGTCTCTGCTGTGTGACCCTATGTGTCCGAAAAATATTAAATCACTGTAATTTTACTTAAGTACTTGATTTAAAACAGTTACTATACAGATTTATGTGATATAGTGATATACAGCTAAGATAATCATTGGCAAATGTATTTTTGCATTAGTGTGAGGTATAGAAAATAAACAATTGTGGGGGAGCATTTCATCATGTAAATAAGTTATTTTTTGGGGACTGGCATGTCCTCCACTATGTCAGCCCTGGATGCTATCAGAGTATATTGAGAGTTCTGTCCTACTCTTACTGGATTTGGTGAAGTTTTCACTCCAGCAACCCTAGCTAAACTGTTATTCAGCATAATATTACATTGCCAAACAAATTAGTCCTCATTCAAAAAGACTTTTTTCTTATTAAAGAGAAATATGTCATTTGAAAATACAAACAAATTTGTGTAGGTGCGGCAAACCATAACCCTTCTGCAGTATAGTTGCACATAGTTTAGATCAAAGGTCAAAGTGTTGGTTATACTCAAAGCCTAGGCCAACCTAAATTCAAATACTGAGACAGATACCTTACCAATCAGCAGAGTCCTGATTCTGCTCATGGAGGTCATAAGAATCCCAGAGAAGAGTGGGAATCCCCTCTGTGGTGCAGATGGACTTGTCTGCTGCATCTGTAATAGTGCTGGAGAGGATGTCGCAAATGGGACTGAGTTCAGGGTCCTCCAAACTGTTTTGTGAACGGCGTATCCAATCCCTGCTCTGTAGTTCTCTGGACTGTGTGCTCCTCAACTCCTCTGTCTGTGCGGACTGATCTCGAGACCTGTTGGACTGGTTGGCAGTTGTGAAGGTGTCTGAGGGAATCTGGAACTGTAGATTTTGTGGTGTTGGGTTCTGTGTAATGGTAACTGTGTACAAGTTTTCCAGATCATCTACTGGCAAGCTAAGCCAAGGATTCTTAGGTAGTGCAGCTGAGCGCTTCACTTTAATCTCAAAATTGAGAGACTCTCTGGTTACGTTAGGGATGATCTGGATACAAGCCCTGGAGAAGTTTCCCACTGAGCCAAAGTCAAACTTTTCTCCTGCATCTACAGAATCTGAAAGACTGGAGATATTCTCTTTGTTGAGTTTAGGCTGGCTCAAGTCCGGTCGCAAAAGGTCCCTGGTCCAAGCCAATCTAGACAGACCTTCCACTCCATCCGTCCCTCCGCAGGCCTCTAACTGGCTGCTCCCCGCTCCATCAAAGCCTGAGTCAAATGAGATGAGGGAGGGGAGTTTGCCCTCAGCTGACACCATCCCAGAAACTGTAGTTGAAGGAGACGCTCCGTGAAGATGGGCTGCTTCCTTAGCACTTTCACATTTAGTGAGGTGTTTAACATCCTTAGCTGTTCTGTTTGGAGCAATGTCAGCACAGGAATACTTTACATGGCAGCTCCGCAACAACTCATACTGCCACTGTAAGGCCAGCTGGAGGTGACCGACAGCCACAGGGCCAGAAGAAATTAGGAGTTTCCTCAGTGTCATGCACCTAACGAGGTTAAAAAAAAAGATTACATATATGATAACACATAAAATTGGCCATGTACGGCCATTTTTTTTTTGCCAACAATCTGAATGTCTGGCTGGGAATGTGCAGATGTAGACAAGGTAGTAAAATAGTAAACACATTAGGGGTGGTAAATACAGACAGAATCATGTATTATGGTATGCATTTAAGAAAAGTTATTCCTTTATTTGTCCCACAATGGGGAAATTTCCATATGTAATTTTTTATCATAGTATCATAATACAGTATATTTTGGGCCCAATGCTCTCACCGCTGAGACATCTGCTTGCCTGCCTGCTGGACTTGATCATCTGGAATGATGTTAGACAGATGAGTCAGATGAACAAGTTCCTCCATATCTGGAGGGGGATTCTTCTTCAGGAAAGTGGACATTTTGTGCCTCCATGCAGGGATAGTCTCCCAGCTCATCTCCTGCCTCTGTGTAGGAGCACTGTCTCCATTAACACCTGACAGCAACTCCTGGAGAAAATTCTCACAGAGGACCAGAATGCACCAGCTGCTGGCCTGTCAGAGGAACAATGAGAAGGCTCAGGATGTGTAGTATATACATTATTGGCTCACATGTTCACAGTCAATTCCTACTATTATTGAAAAAAAACAAACTTAACAGTAGTTTAACTTTGTATGATCTTCGACTTCATAAGGTGAGACCTCATCATTTCATCTGTCATGCTTCTACTGACACCAACAAATTTTTACTCTTTAACTGAAAATTCACCTGCTGTCACCTCACCCTGCAGCCAGTGTCTTGGACAGGCATCTGATCTCTCCAGCAGGGCATTTTTTTCCCCATTCTACTAAATTGTTCACTAATCATTAAAAAAAAAAGACTGTAGGAAAAATATAGTTAAAATATAGTTAACTCAAACTTCATGAGAGGCTGCTGTTCCTGTTGCAATTTGGTCCTTATGCAAAATTCACAATATTTTTTTCCATGTGATTTTCTTGATAGACCAAATTATGCATACAATGCATTTGTGACTTAGCCAATACAACCACAGCATTACACCATTGTTGTTTGCATTTGTTTCAAAGGGAATACTATTTTTTTCATTTCCAATCTCAGTGAGAAGTGGAATCTTTGGAAAAAAATGTTCATCAATTTCAAAATAACTTTATTACTTTAGTATTATTGGATGTGTCCCCTTTTGCTTTAATGACAGCATCCACTCCACAAGTTTGTGCACCAGGTGGTGACCCATGTTATCCCAGCATGATTTGACGCTGTTACAAAGAGCTTCTTGTGATGTCTCAGTCTTTAAAATACCTGTTGCGGTAATTTCTGACAACATGTTTAAAATTTGGAGATGGACGTCCCAGACATAACGGTGGCTTTTATTTCTCTTGCAAGAGGACACACCAACCAAGCCACGAAAAAATGCAGCAGATGGATGTGTGTCCAGTTGTTCTTCAAGGCATCTTTTATATATGCATCTACAACACCTGGTACACAACTCATCAAGTCATCTGCCATGAAATCCATTTTCTGATTGGCATGCAGAAATAGTCTCTTCTGGTGTCTCCTTTTGAAGTCTCACTTTGACCTTCAACTGACCAAAGGAATTTGTACTGCCATAAACTAAACACAGAAATACATCACACCATGTCAACCTAGCTCTTCAGAACTCTTTGGTCTTTTTTGTTTTCAAGTAATTCTTGCAAAGCTTTGAGGTGTGTTCGTCTCCTTACATACACCTTTCTGTTGCTGCCATAAATTTCACACTTGGATTCATCAAAAAAGGGACTTTTTTCCAGTTATTCACTGTGAAATGCTGGTATTTCTTGGCTTATCCCAAACATTTCGTCTTGTTTCCTCTCCAGCGAAGTGATTAAGAAAGTGCTTTAGAAACAGGGACCGGGAGAGGTGGAGTGTAAAAAGAGCACAGCAAAAGAACCCAATACAAATACACTTCAATCACCCTGGGCTGGTGGACTGCATCAACACATTCAGCAGTCTGACTGATTACTTGTCTACATAGCTTTACGCTGAGACTGAAAATTTCTAATGCTTTTAATCCAGACATCATCTTTTCAGTACATAACACTTCAACTACTTTAAACACTTCTATTTAAGCCGCAAGTCAAATAAAGACATGTCACTTGGAAACAATTTATAAATAATTTTTTTCTTAAAAAGAAAAGGTTTTGTCTCAATTGGCATAGTCAGTGCCCAAGATTGTATCTATTGTTTTATTTGACAAATTACTGAAAAATGATTAATGAAATGATAATGCTGTTGATAGGTGATTTCTAGACTATGGTAAAACACCACAGCAATGAGCATAACAACTTCTTCTCAAATGCTGAGAACTTACCTTATTGTAGTTATGATGGTAGCTGGAAACTGCTCTGAGGGTTTGGAGAATGAACTGCACAACAGAGTGAAGTTTCTCCTTCAGCCTCTCCAGATCCAGAATCCATTGCTCCCTGGTATCAACGCCAAAGGGCAGGATCTCCACGAACGTGTGGATCACATCTTCAGCACAGCGAACAAGTGCCTGGTAGGTGACCGGTAAGGAGGGATTTGGAGTTATTTGAAGACACAAGTGAACATTACTAAATCACAGGGCATATGATAGAATATATGTTATAAGCAATGATATGATCACTACCACAGACAGGAAACAAGTATGGATGAGAATTAATTTGTGACTATATAGATATCCAATCTAACTAGGAGAAGGACACTTCCAGGACTCTTAAAAACCTAATGTGTGAAAACAGACTACATGTTACACAAAGTAAAGAAACAAACTTTAAAGAGTCTGGTCTAGACCTGCTCTGTATGTAAAGTGCCTTAAGATGACTTTTGTTGTGATTTGGTACTATACAAATAAAAATGAATTGAAAGAACATATCAACTAAATAAGTACCATAGCAGGAGTGTGAAGGGATGCCTCAAATTCAGACACCAACATCACTGCCTTCGCAGCATTCTTGGCAATCTCCATTTTGTAAGACTGGAGTTTCTCTTGAAGATTTTCAATCTGCTCTGTGATCTGTAAGCAGAAGTAAACACATCCAGTTCATAAAGGTAGCCTGACCGCTTAACAGCTAGATATGCTGGTATAAAAAGAGTACAGAGACATTTTAACAATTCTAACAATCCTACCGTTATCACCATACTTTTAAATGGAAAAACTATAGCCTTAAAATCTTTAAAGATGCAATGAGAAGCACACGATTTAGTCACAGAAGCTGCAACAATACAAGTTGTCATTATCCTCTAATAATATGAGCAATTAATGCAATGGAGTTAAAAATGAACACGAAGTACAATTCCTGTAACAATGGTTCCCTCACAGTAATGAACAATCTCATTTGGATCATTTGGTCTGAACCAAGAAAATAAAATGATACATTGTTGCCTTTTTAGTTGTGTTCCAGCTACACTGGGTTTTTGAAAACATGAAGTTATTTAGACTGGTGGGTAGCTCATTGTAAGTAAAGCTGAAACGATTAGTCCTTTAATTGATTAGTGGATCAAAAGAAAATGAATTTAGATAATACATTGTTTCAGTGATTTTTCAAGAAAAAAAACATCTGCTGCTTCCAATATAAGGATTTATGATAGTAAATAAACAGTCTCTGAGGTTTGGTCTCTTGGTTGGACAAATGAAGCAATTTGAAGGTGCCACTTTGGTCTCTGGGAAACTGATTAACATTTTACACAATTGACCAATAATGAAAATAATCATTATTTGCAGTCCTTTTGGACAGTTTTGGTGAAGTCATTCTGCATCATCAGCATTACATGGAATCATTCTAGTAACTGACAGCAAGTCATGCTGCACTTGAACCCCAATGTGTTCATCTTTGGCGTTACAATGAGATCACAAAGACATAACTAGTTATGAGCACTGATAGTTAAGACTGCAACTGAAACCTAATGAATAATGATAAACAGAAGAAACTGAACCAAAAAAAACTTCTTCTACCATAATGCCTCGGGTAGAGACAGTTACTATGTGACTGCTTCATTTCACTTGGACTACTTTTAAATGAGGAACCTACTACACAGTAGACAGTAGAACACATTTGTTTTTAGTGTGGTCTTCTAATTGGTCCCACACTCATGTCCTAACACTCACATGTGTTACCAGGGTTACCACGTGCTTTGCATAAATACATACATTGCTTGTAAGATCACGTACTTGACAATTCACATTGAGAAAAAGGACAGTTTGAGATTTTCATTCATGTCATGTCATCACATACTTTCTCTCATAAAATGCTTGGATTAGTCAGTTTTGCTTTTAAACCATAAACAAACATCAAAACACACGAGAGTCTGCCTGTAAGCAGACCATGATCCCACTTTTCAACTTGTCTCAGGTTTGTTGTTGTGGAGTTGAGCTGCAGGCTGCACCCTCTCTGCCTGAGCGCATCGGGTCTAGGTGTGGCTTCCAGCTACAGACAAGTGATTGAGGGCATCAGGTGGAGGTGATCCAGTAATCAGGAGGTTTGGCGGCATTCACACAATGGGCAGCAGAAAGTAAGCAGTGTAAGTGGAGAGTCTGGACCAGGAAAAGCTTTTGGTTCTTTTGTGTCTCTGCAGCGCGCACTGGAGTTGTTTATTTTAAAAGCCATGTGATTAAAATGCCTGGTAAAATGTCTTGTATTTAACATCGTGTGGGTAAAAGCACAGTTAAAAATGTGGTGAATGCTAAAAACTAAGCTAATGTAACAAATGTGATGTGTGTATTTATGGAAGGTAAAAGCTGCTAAAACTGTGAGGTTAAATCATCATTGCACAGTGCCTTAAATTATTTACTACTAATTATTTAAAATATTTGGGTGCTTTAAATATGTGTATTTTTCTACGTATTTTTAGGGTAAGTTCTAGTGGTTTGAGGTTATGTTTATTGGTTATGGTTTCTTGGGTTACACTTACTTGAACTTTTCTTTTTTGTGTGTGTTTGTTTTAAGGTTTTTTTTTACCTGTACTAAATTGGTTTGGATCTCTTTCAAAAAATAAAGGAAAGAAAAGAAAGAGAGCTGAATCTGAGTTATTGAGTGAAGTCCAGTCAACTTTCCTGAAGCAAGTTGCCCTTTCAAGTGGGGGCTGTAATTTAAACTCACAAAAGTGAGAACCACTTGACAGTTGTTTAGTACGCACTAAAGTCTAAATAACAGCTTTCACACAAGCCCAAATAAACCAATGCACCACAGTTTGCTTGTACTGCAAACCAAACAGGTTAGGTGTGACCTCACCTGCAGCGCGTCCTCTCGAAGCTGAAAGACCTGCAGCTGGAGGCTGGCCTTAGAAAAGGCTTGCTGCCACAAAAGCTCCACTTTTTCCACAGCTGCAGTTATCCTTTAAAAAACAAGAAAGAGCTTTAACTAACATCATTTACTTGTATTTATTACAGCATTCTATATGCCATTTGGTGGATGTTTTATCACAAACACCTTAAAATATCAAAACGAATTGACTCATGTTTACTGAAACTGGCTTCTATTGAATACAAATATGTATCCCAGAGTTTCCTTGTTAAATAGATCAAGAATGTGAGTGTAATAAACTGGGATATTCTAAATGGAGGAGTTGAAAAACCATACAATATCAGGAATGAATGTGTAGAGTAAATTTTAACAGCCTACAAAACTTCACTCATCAAACTCGTGTTGGTCTTAAGCAGTTGTGCAACACAGGACTACTGCAACATGGCTGTATGGTATGCGTGGGAAGTATTATTACAGAGTATTAGGACAAAGGTATTTGATAGTTGCACTTCCTTTGACAGAGCACTCTGGAAGCTGGCTGCCTGCAGTACCTGCTGTGGTTCTGGAGCATGTCCGAGGTAGTATGAGTGAAGAGGGTGGTGCCAGCCATCGCCTGGTAGCACAGCTCCTTCTCAGGATAACGCAGCTTCTCCAGCACGCTCTCACAGTGCTTCAGTAGGTCATTCAGTCCCAATTCCCTGCATACCAAAACATCCACATAAATATGAATACAGGTTTGTTGGAAAATGGTGGATAAAAGAGAATATCAGACAATTTAGTATTTGTTTCTTGGTTCTTGGTAACTGAGGGTGTACTTGTTACTAGTGTAGAAGACACTTTTTTAACATTTATATTTTCCAGCAGCCACAGTGTTGACCACAGTTTCTTTCTAAACCAACAATTTAATGTGATTTTCAACAGACATGACTAAAGGGCTCTGTTGCCTTCAGATTCATTTGTTTTGCATTTCAAGTTCTAAATATGTTCTCATTCAAATGGTTAACTCCCTGAGAACACTATTTCTCCAAAATCAGCAACAATGATAAGCGATAGTGTAACGCATTAAGTAATATGTAAGAAAACATTATATTCACAAAAGTTGCCTGTAGCTGCCGGAGCAGCAAAAGAACAAGTGAGCCTGACCTCCTGAGCTGGTGGAACTTGGCTTCATTAGTGAAGTAGAAGTGTTGGAGTTCGCTGAAGGTGGAGGGCAGTGGCAGCCTGGACAGAGCATGCAGGCTGGAGATACATGAGGGCAGTCGCTGCACCACAGACAGAAATTCCTTGACAAATGCATCCATCTCCTGCAAGGAGCAGCACAGAGCCAGAGTCAATTTCAAAAGGCCACCACAATAAGACCTAGATGGTTGCTAAGTTTGTTATTTTGTTGTAAACAAGGCCCATTTTACATTTCACTGATAACATTTCACTTATTTTTGATTAGCTTTAAGCATGCTTTTAAATGTATGATTTATGCCCACTTTTATAGTCTAAAACACAACTTTCATAATGAATCAAGCTGACGATGGACTAATTGTGAGGCTGCTCTGATTTATGCTCACTGAAGCTGGAGCAATTACTCACAATGTAATTGTAGGTCTAGCATAGATTGTGTCATTGTTTCCTAAATAGGTCTGCTATAGGCAGGCAGCTGCCATGGTTAATGAAGATTGTCATCTTGCCCAAATCCCCCAGAATGAATGTATAATTTCATGACAAAGCAGGGCTTATTTCACTTGCTAATAAGGTCAGCTGATTACACAAGGCATTTGCACAAGCTTCATCAAGGTAACATAGACGCAGGCCGCTTTGACAGATCTCATGAATGAATTCACAAATGAAAACATCTCCTGACTGAGTGAGCTAAGCATGCTCTCCATCACAAAGAAGCAATATTTAGCTGGAATAAATAATTCTGCTGTATGCGGCTGCAGCATTGTACGTCACATAAACAGTTGTGTGATCCTTCACACGTAAGCAGAATAACCACACAAACACACACAGCTAAGAAGAGCAGGACAATGTTACTTTGTGTTAAGTCCTCTGACTAATCATAAGACAGCTTTACAGCTTTTGCTTTCATTCAGATGGTTGTATGTTTCACAAACGGAACCCAGAGGGATACTCATTTATTGGATATATTTACTAAATACTAATGTCTTCTCTGTGCTCTTAATAGCACATTTGTCAAATTGTTATAAGGCGTTTTTGCCAAGTGAATAGAGAATGCTGATCTTCTACATTTCTGTATTCTTATCCTACATCTTTCAGTTGTTCCTAACATGTTTGCTCAGACAGACGTCTCGGAAGTGTTCCAGGTCAGATTAAGCAAACCCTCATAACTGCACAAACATGTCTTAAAGCACTTGTTTAATCTCTCAGCAATCCTGTACAAAAGAGATGTGTTCACTGGCATAGTCAGTGCCCACAACTTGCTATATACTGTATGGCTATTTAATTCCCGATAATATTACGTTGAAAAGAAGAGCTTCGGAACCCCATTTTTTATTTCTAGTTGGTATCTGTAACATATCTGAACTCCAAACATCTGAAGTCAAATATAGCGTGACTTGTACGAGAGGTCTGGACCACTCCTGCATTTCATTTGTACCCAAGAGCAATTGTTGGATATGACAAGTTCACATCTGTGCATATGCCAGTCAAGAACCAATCTGTTCACATAGGTCTCTCACATAAGGTCCGTTGTATTCGACACAGTAGATTTTAGCTGCTGTTTCGTTGTTGAACGTTGGATACGGATGTCATTGGCCTTGTATCATTTCCTGTCAGTACACAAATTGATATAGGGTGCTTTACCCGTTCATATTGCCAGAATACTGCACAGTCAGTCTTAGTACATAATGTTTACAGTATCAATATGAAGTTTGGACACAATAAAATATACAAATTGTGTGCCATTTTGACTGGGGCCTGACAACACCCAGCTGTTGGTTAACTAGTCACAGTCTGACAAATACAGTAGCCAGTCTAGTATAGAGCTAAAAAAAAATTGAAATGTACAATTTCTTTAAAATATATACTACTGCTTTACAACAACTCATATTTATAGAATGATTACATTTTTTATGTTACTGAACTGATTCCAATACCACAACAATGTTTATGAGATACAGTATCACCTAGTTTGTCATAAAATTGATTATTTACGCACGGCCAGACTTTCAGGATAAAATTAGCCTCAGCTGCTAGACATTAAACCACTTTCCAAAAACAAGCTACCTTAATGAAGGCCACCCAACTCTTGTGACAGTAAACAAGGTAGCCGCCCAGCGGTGCTATTAGCTGACTTCGGTCAATGTAGTTGGAGAGCTCTTGGATTTCTTTCAGAAGGACTTTCTGCAAAAAGAAGAGATCAACATTACCTAGTGAAAACTGAAAACAAACCCCAGGGGTACAGTATGTGTCATTGCAGTCACCTTTAATGAGGTCATGTAAGACTTGGCTGGAGCCAGACATTTCAGCAACAGCTTGACAACATCCCTCTTCTTGGGTTGAATTATATACACACTGTGGACTGTCCGCTTGGGCAGCTAGAAAGGAAAGTTGAACAGAAAAATTAACACCAACCAAAAATTTTTGATATTAATACTGAATCAAACAACTTGGGTTCGTCATGCTGCTGTATCAGATTTAAGGAGTATTCCATCTATTTAGTATTTATTTGCTTTAAGTTTCACCTCACAAAGTTGGATAAATAGCTGTCAAAATTAAAGCAGCAGAGGCTAGGTCAAGCTCCAAAATCAGTGGATCCTACACTACCAATAATACCAATAGCATGTTTTTCTTTGATAAATGCTTCGTCTTTCAAACTGCACACCTCCAGTTTGGCACCCAGACAGTCCAATTTAAAAAAAAAGTCTACAAATCCAAAAGAGAACTTGATTCCTCTTCATGGGTGGAGAATAGTTCATCTGGATGAAAAATGCAGCATCCCCTGCATAACCGCACTCATTCGATGCAATTTCACTGAGGCTTTCCTTTTAAATAACTAAGCATGTGGCCAGCCATGCATGTGACGCCCCCCAACCACACAAACACAGATTCCACAGAGAGGCTGCATTACTTTATGCTGCAAGAAAGAGCTCTGCTAGTCAAGAGGGATATCACAAGTTAAGCATGTTCTTGCACTGTGTGACATGAAACTCCAATTCCTGTCCATGCTGCCATTTCACAAAAGCTCTGTGCCTACATGTTTCTAAACAGAAGTTATATAATACTTCAACTTACAATATGCAAGTGTCATATATAAAAATACTGATTTAATGATTTTGTTGGAGTTGTACTTGAGATGGCAGGTAGTATTATTCTCATGACCATTCACTTGACATAGAGGGGAGCCAAATCTGGATGGCTTAGTTGAATCCCATGTCTTCTGACCTAGACAGCCCACAAGAAAAAAAACTTGCTGGGTCGTGTTCTTTCACAGTTGTGGGTTGGTAGGCATTCTACACGCCCAAGTATGCAAGCACTGAAAAAGTGAATTTTTCATAATATGTCCCCTTTAAAAGCCGTTGCTTTCCCCTCGACTGAGTAAAATGTAACTTGGAAACTGAGCTTGCTTGTCATCATAAAAATAGATCATAAAACTGTGACATTTATTACAACATCGCCAATACCCTGGGTCTTCCTTTCGACAAGCAGTCTCTTGCATGTCTGTTTCACAGTAGCCTTCGGTTTTGATAGGCTATTGCTGGTGACGTGTGACATGTGGTCAGGATATTTTGTGCAGGACTATAGAGTGGCGACTACATACAGAGAAAGGTGACAATGTCAGAGAGACAAAGCAGAACACTTGAAAAAACTAGAAAAGCACTGGGAAAGCGCAGACCTCCGCCAAGCAGCAGAGTTCCCCCAGCTTATTGTGACTTACACCACAAAATATTAGTCCTACCTTTTATTTATCTATTTCAATGGATTCCTGGACCATAACAACATACCCTTAGCTTTTGGAATCACATCGACAGTTTTCTAGTTATGGATCGTAAGATCCAGAATATTGGTAGGATTCGGATCACACAGGTACATTTCGTAGAAACTATGCCCCTATCTCGCAATGATAAAGAATCCTTAAAAAAATTCCTGGATCCAGACGGTGATCCGGATCACCTCCAAAATTTAATCATTTGTTCCTTGTCCCAGAAAGGACGTTTCCTGAAAATTTCATCAAAATCTGTCAAGAACATTTTGAGTTATGTTGCAAACAAACAGACAAACCAACGCCGGCAAAAACATAACCTCCTTGGCGGAGGTAATTAACCTTACACTAACTTTGTTTTTTGGGGGGAGGGATTCACTTCTGCAGGTGAATCAAGTTCATTTGTTCTTCTTTAAGAGTTATGAGCAAGTGGGTATTAAAATCCCATATCTGTATTTAGTTTCATAAAACTGGAAACATGCTACAGGCCAGTATCTACAGCAGCACAACCCAGTGTACTCTCACACAACAGTACCTCAAGCAGAAGCAGAGTCTCAGTGATGAACTTGGTCGTAGTAAGCGAGGCATGCCTCAGATCAGCCACCACTGACACCAAACTCTCCTTCTCCTGCTTCTTACTGCCGAGAGAGATCAATCAAACCATCCCATCAGAACATCTTGTACTCCCTCTAATACACAAAGCGCGCATGCACACATACAAAATAAGCCTGTCTGACTCCACTTACTTGTGCATACACAGAAAGTAATTTATGAAATCCACCACTTCTGCTTTGCTGACTTCTAAGGAGAGTTTTGGTTGTCTGTCCACTGGGAAGAGGATCAAAGGGCAGCCATGTTGATCAAAAGCACCTGTTCAGACAGATAACACAAAGGATGGACAATGTATAGGGCTCCTAGGATAATCTGGTATCCATACTACGTTAAGGACGTTATAGTCTAACACATGCACTGACATTTATTTCAATTCATTTTGGTGTGAAGTCTTGGTAATATAACTGAAAATGAAGTGATTATAGTCACTTCAACACAATGAGTCTAATGTGTTGAGTTAATCTTAGATTACATTAAATTAGCTTTTCCCATTCTTGGCCAAATTTGACAATGCTGTAGAGAACATGTAAAACCTCAAAAGAAACAAAGCAGTGTGGGTTCATAGCTACCGGGAAAAAGCACAGCTCCGGAATTGAGCACATGATCAGCGGGCAGCGACGGAGAGGGGGCCCGCTCCTGATCAGCAGGCGGCGACAGGGAGGGGGCCCGCTCCTGGAAGTCTGAAAGGTTTGTGGAAAATGATTATTTGTATTGGTAGTTTCCAGCGCTGCTTCCCAAATGACCTCTGGAAGAACCGGCCCGGCACATTCCTCCTCGCCTTTGAAAAACATGTCTAACGAGCAGCAGCCTATAAGGTGTCGAAAGCACTGGTATATTGTATACATACATACATAAAGTGTGTAGAAGTTTGACCGGTGAAACAAACAGTTCATCATCAGACGCTGTGCAGAAAGAAGCTCGTCGCGAGCTTTGTTGCACTACCTGTTGCGTGTCGGCTCATCTCGAGTCCTCACTCTCGGATTATTTCCACAGCACTGTCTCTTGTACTTTAACTGCCCCTTCACGGTGTATCCAGAGACCTGAGCAAACACGCTCTACTGCGGTGCTGGAGAATAGGAGCGGGTGGGCAGCGGCTGTTCGCTGCCTTCCTCCGCCATGATGCGTCCATTAAGCTGTCCCGGTCTGGGCGAATCCAGCTGGCTCCCTGTCGCTCGGTTCATTTATAGGAGAGGGTGGAGACAACAGAGGGACATAAGCGACCACACAACACATCACCTCCAGACAGTAAAACTATGTGGGCTCCTCAGATTATACTTTCATTTCTGCAGGAAGTTGATGACATAATTTTTGTAATTAACAAATGAGTGCCAAAATGTGTAAAAAGTAAAAAGAGACAATACTGCAATTCATCTACCACATGTCCTGCCTCACCTGATTTCCTTGTCAGGAAAATCTCACCTCATAGGGGGGAAAGTGCTCAAATGTAGATTTGGAATTCTACTTACAGATAGTTTGTGAATTAATAAGGCAAATATTTAGTGGAATTTGAATAAGATAAGAATATAATATGTTTTTAAAAGGTTTACAGTTTTTGCTGATATCAAATGGACAATTGTGTGATCCCTCGTGATTTAGACTTTGGATTGTGCAAAACAGCTTGAGGTGGTGGTCACTCACCAATTGTACTTAGGCAAATTAGTTTTTGGATCCTTCTCAGTCTGTGACATTGTTGTAAGCCTATAGTATCTTCTGTGGCACTGGATTTAGAACTTGCAAACTGTATGGCGTAAGAAATTGGCAGTCAGGTTTTGTGAGTTTGACCCATGCTATGAATTAAAAGTCAAGGGATCCCAGCATCTGCTGCTTCAGTTTTGAATACTATTTTTTAATCTGTCTCACTTCCCCCCTACCTCTTGGAAGTGCAATACTAAATCTTTGTAGTACACTTTCAAATATTCCTATTTCTGTGCATCTCCAACAACCAAGTCCAACATTTCTGTCAATAAACTGGACTGGTCTGAATGCATGCCCCATGGGAATGTCATTCTCACCAAGAACCTTTGTTTATCTTAAGTCATTAATCCATTATCTTAAATCTAAAGTACTCCAATCAGACCACACAAAAAAATCAAATGCATGTCCATAAAAGGGAAATCAATGCTTTATTTGTTTGTGTTCATTCATTAGGAGACAAATGAGGAAGATGACTGTGATGGGTGAGAATTTCCATCAATGTGGAGAGATTTCACTCTGAAGAATATGTTCTTGACAACAAAAACTGAATCCAAACTATATTGTCTGAGCTTCATTAGAATTTATTTGTCAATCTTATGATTCATAAGACCAACATTTCATTCAGACTGCATGCTACTTCCTCAAAAAGAGGCAAAGGCAAGAAAAGAACGTTTCACTGATGTGAAACAAATGAGAAATGTGGTTACTTTCAAAATGCAAACAGATTAGCTGTCTCTTGCTTCATATTGTGATTAATGCAGTCAATTATTTACTTCAGCTTCCAATATAGCCAGATCATCTTGGATTAAAAAAAAACGACAACGACAGATTACCCCAGTGTAAACTGTAATGTTTTATGTCATACAATCATGATAAAAATAATTTTGTCTATGTCTGGTGATCCACAGAGGTCAGTTTCAAGTCAGGTCAGTTACAATGATCTTGGCCAAATATCGCTGTCATCTTTAATAATGAAATATCATATATCTCATATCTATATGTATACCTACATGGCTCTAAAGTTTAAAGTTAAATCAACTTTTATTTTACATTTGTATGATTTCAAAACCAACAAAAAATATAGGGATAAATATCCAAATAATATGCTGTACTGCTGAATTTATGCATTACTTTATGCTTATATTACTCCATGTTGTACACTATTATAACCTGCAAAATAGCTTGGGAGAGTACCATACCATAAAAAAACTGCAGAAGACTTTTTAGTAGTAAAAGAGATTTGTTAGAATTTTATTTTTGTAGGTCACATAGAATGGACTCCCTTTGTTTGTTTGCCAATGCCAGTGTTCAAATCAGGAAACTCTGGTTTGCCAAGTTTATACATTGTTATTGCCTTCTGTTTTCAAGTGTTATTTCAGCATATTAACACTGCACTAGTAGTTGGGGGACCTGGAAACAACAACAAAAAATACATATTGATTGCCCAGAACATCTGCTGAAGTATATATATTGGTCTAAATTCAGCTCTGTTTTAAGTCCTCAAAGCCCAGGTCAGTGATCATAAACATTCACATACACTTGTAGAGATGGTTCAGATGTTTTGTCTTAGACCAAGTGCTGAACTCTCATTTGGAGTTGTTGGAGCCAAATATCAACCCTGTATATCATGAGTCATCTGATTTCTTTTAGTTTCTTCCCCTGCATGTGTATGCCATGCTGACTTCACCTCTTTATGAATTTCAGAGTTTCATCCATTACCTAACACAGCTGTGTCAGGTTCACAAGGGAAACATCTTTTAGCAGACGCCTAGGCATTATAGGAGCCTTCTGAGCGTGTTCTACAGGTTATCTTACCTAACTTCTCATAATATGAAGGAACACTATCGCATTATATAAATAAAAAATCATAGAAAAACATATGAAAAGAAAGACAGAATAGATGACCAAAAGGAGAGAAGAAGAGACTGTATTTGGTGTCTTTGTCTTCGTTATCTTGTGAGTGGCATTAAGGGAAAGGCCACCATGAGTGATGTAAGCATCAATGTGCTCATGAAATGAATTTCATGAGCATTTCAAGAGCTCACTAATAACCTCATTAACAAAGATACACTGATGAATTTGTAGCAGTTACTGACAAGTGTTTATTATGTTGATAGTTGTGTGATGCTACTGAACTTGACAGTGGTCATAATTAGGTGAAGACTGACAACATATGAAGCAAATATGCATTTGCATTCAATGAAATAAACATTTTAGACACTTGACAATAAACTTCTGGTTACTGACCTTCACAAAAGTAGACTGACATATGTTCCTCTTTACATGCAAGCTTATTTAATTGCAGGTCATAAATTATTAAAAGTTTGACTAACTATCTCATGCTTGTAAGTTAATATTTCACAACAAATACAATTGACTTAGAATGTCATAATTTAAATTTAGCATCTGATTACTTTGGCATTACGTATATTTATAATAGGAATCTAGCAAATCAGGCTTTTGACTTATTTGATTTTGAAATACTATCTAATATCTTTGACTAAGTATCTCATAATTTATATATTCATATTGCTTTCCTAATGTCTAACTTTCTGTAAATATATTTTTGTATACGGGGCGGAAATCGGCTACCAAACGTCGTTGCACTTTTTTTTATTTTGTAAATTGAAACCGGAAGTTGTTTCTCCACGCGCTAGCCTCATTTACACAAGACGTGCTGATGTGATGTACTTACGTCATGTAGTTATTTAGCATCATTGCTGTTAGCCGATTACCATTTGCCGTTTTTGATATGATAAAAATATTTATCTTAAAAGGTGTCCCCGAATTATATGGGAGCGAATCTTAGAGGACATTTTTAACGTGCGTCAAGCTTATTAAAAGTAGTGCGAAATGCTAATTGTAGGCTAACGTGCTAGCAGCGAGCGTGTCCGTGTTATTTACTGAACCGAGATTATTGACGTGAAGAGGCTGTACTCAGCCCTCGGCATCCTGAGGTTCATTCTTCAGCCATGATCGGTGACATGAAAGTGGTGTTTGTAAGTAACTGATGTTAACGATAGTTATAAACGACCTAAGTCTGCGGAGCGTGGAGAAATGAACACGCCGGTCGGAAGGAACGGGTTAATCGGGCTTGCTGTCGGAGCTACAGCCGGCTTGGGCTTGATTGCATTCATCATTTACAGAGAGATCAGTAGGAGAAAGTCCCAGAGAGTGATGCTGGAGGCCAGGTCAGCTCCCGGACTCTTTGATGAGGCGGATGGAGCAGCGCTGCTGCGGGAGACGGTAGATGCACGGGGTGGGTTGGCTCTTCTCTGCCTGGCACTGTCTTCAGCTTGTTAAAAAGATGTGTGTGTGAGAGAGTGTGTGTGTGTGTGTGTGAGTGAGAGTGTGTGTGTGTGTGTGAGAGAGAGAGAGAGAGAGAGAAAGAGAAAGAGAAAGAGAGAGATGATCGGTTTGAACTGTACACTATCCATTCATCCACAAACGCAGAACGCTCTTGCTGTGACCATCCTTCCAAATACGTTCTAGATTGTATCAAACGTACTTTCTCCACTGGATTTAAGAAAATCTCTCGTCTGTTCGACTGTTGAACCATGTGTAACATAGCGTAGGCTAGAATGCTAGAAGTAGTAGATTATGGAGGTACTTCCCCTTAAATCCATTGCAGTTGGGGATAACTGCAAATGATTGTAGGTACTGTTTGAGTCAGAAGTTGGATTGGATCGCAATTCTTTGGTCGTTAAGGGACATTTCATGGCACATCTCTTTATTTTTGTTTGTTCTGAGGCTTTTGAATAGCGGTTTTATAAGCAGGATTTCACTGTTTATTGATGGGAAAATGACAAATAGCCTGGCTACACCAACATATGAAGTGGTGCCTTATTTCTCTCAACCCTTCTAACATTTATTATGAACATTTAAACTGGATATAATGGAACGGGAGAAATGCCACAAGCTTTGCAGTGCACACAACCTTGCAATGAGTCTTGCAAGTCGTAGGAGCTGGAGGACATAGGTAGTGAGAAGGATGTCTGTGGCTTCCACCACAACCTGGATAAGCAGGGGGAAATAGCTGAGGGGATGGAATGATGTTCATGTGTGGAGAATGGGCGAAGTCTTGAGGATTGGGGTACAGTTAAGGGCACAGATAGACAGGTCTAGCATGTTGTGTCTCCTTGTCTCCTTCTCCAGAGATAGAGGCCCAGCAGCAGGCACTGGCAGCCATGGAGGTAGTGGTGCAGGATCTGTCCCCACAGCAGCAGCAGGAGCTCAGGAACCAGCTGGACCAGGTGCTGAGTTGTGTGGCCTCATTGCGGTCGGAGGTGGCTGAGTTGAGGGGAGGCCTGCAGGACATTGCCCTGCAGATCATCCAGGATGTCAAGTGAGTGACAGTGTGGTGAACTGTAGAGCACATGCCCAACTGAATCTTCTTAATATGATACTAAATAGCAATATGTCTTAAGAGTCATCATTAAGTGAATAATATTGTGTGGACAAGCACAGTTGAAATCTGCATTTTTTGTGAACCAAATACTCCTGTAATTTCCAGAGATTCAAAATGTATTAGGCTAAATTGCTGGAAAATATTGTGTGTGAGTATTTTAGTTAATATAGGCCTGATGCATTTTCAATACAGATCTGAACACTGATATAGACAGTGTGCCTTGGTTGTGTTGCTGTTTAATGTATTTAGTGGAGAAGCAGTTTTTCTGCTGTTTACACTTACCAGATATCTGAAAAACACACCTGCAGCATTTTCCCAGTAATACATTGTAAAAGTAAAAATGAAAAAGCTTAAAAAAGGAAGAGAAAGTTGCTACTAGTGACAGAAAGTAAGGGATGTACAGAGACATTTTCATTTTAAGACTATGTAATGTGTGCTTTCACATGTGAACTAGTTAGCTATCTAATATCACCTGATCATTAATTATAAGTTGATTTATTGCTCATCTCTGTTGTACTATTTCAGCCAAAGCTATTGCATGCGAGTCCTTGTGGATTTTTTGTTTGTTTGTTTTGGATGTCAACTTAATCATAACAAAGACCAAAAGGGAATTTTTTGTCCAAAAGAGATCTGAGATGACAAGGCTAAAGCACAGTTCTATAATATTAGGAGAACAATTCTTCTTCTTCCTTTTCTTCTTCTTCTTCTTCTTCTTGTTCTTCTTCTTATTATTATTATTATTATTATTATTGGGTGAAATATCACAGTAAACTTTTCAAGTGGGCCTGACTGCCCATGTTTGTTGTTTGACTGTTTTGTATGTGTGTTCCTCCTCCCCTTCATTCAGAAAAGGAGTAGAAGACAGTCAGCGTGTGCGTCGGCGGCGCCACATCGTTCACAGGGAGCGCACTGACTCCACCAGCTCCAGCTCCATCTACTTCACTGCCAGCCAGGGCATGGACACTACTCATGAGGAGACCAGTGAAGGAGGGTATGTCTTGGACAGTAAAGCAGTATGCTCACTTGTTTTGGCATATTGTTACATTGTGTTTCCAGTAGCACCATCTCATATTATACTACAATTCTACAATTCTACAATTTTACTTAGCAGACGCTTTTATCCAAAGCGGGGTTGAGTATCTTGCCCAAGGACACTTCGACACATAGGCTGCAGGAGCCAGGGATCGAACCACCAACCTTCTGACTGGTTGACAACTGCTCTACCTCCTGAGCTATAGCCGCCCCCATTATACTGCATAATGTATATTATGACTGATGATTTTTTTTTAAAAAAGCTGCATTCATTAATTGTTTGCCCAACATTCAGTAACCTTTTTGTTCTGTTGCATAATCATTTTAACCCATTGTCACTGACTGTCAATTATTTATTTATTTATTTATTTTTTGGGGGGATTGTATCTTTGGTTTGTGGGACAAGTTTGGGGACAAAAATCAATTGCCTCTTGGATGGCCAAAAAGAGGCTTTGAGTAATGGCCTTTCAGTCCAGTAGTGATCTAATATTGTGCAGGACCAAGTCAAGCTGAGATCCAGGTTTGATACAACCCTGGGCATTTTTAATAGGCTTTTTAACAAGCTCCATCAGCTAATGCGTGTTAATCTTTGAGACAATTACAGAGAGCTAGTCCATTGTGTGGCTAATACTAAGTAATGAACTGACTGACTAACATTCATTCCTACTGGGTATTTTAAACAAAAATTGTCAAAGGAATTGTCAAAAAATGCCAAGGATTGAAAGGCATATTGGTATGAAAGATCCATTGTAAAGCACTTTATATTATCAGGAAGGATTGTACTGCTCTGGAAAGAACAATGACAACTATTTATCCTTTGCCTCGACAATCCTGAGGTACACTGTAGAAGTGCAGCCTTACAGTAATCCAGAAAGGACGGGAGTTGAGCCAGGTTAAATTTATTGCAGGACAAGTCTACATTTTTCTGCCAGAGCCCTCTGTGTTGGCAGCATCTTGGTGCCAAGTGCAGTGGTCCCACTCAAAAATGTGTTTTATTACACACAGTCAATCTTACTTATGTTACCTTATACTTCAGTCTTATACCTATGTTTTTTCATGGCAGTTGACAAGCTACTTTATATGCTGTCTAATACAACGCACAATGATATATTCATAAAGAAAGGGAATTCTTCTCTAAATTACAAAAAACATATTTTTGCCTTTTGTGATGTACCAATGTCAATATCTTTAACTTTGTTTGTTCTGGTATTGATTCTGAGACTGAGACACAAAATCCAAAATGCAAGAATTCAGTTCACCTCCATGATCCTCCATGTATGTCCCAGGTACTCGACGGCCTACGCTGAGTCAGACTACACAGATCGTGACACTGACAGAGAGGGTGAGCAGGAGCCTGAACGGGAGTCTGAGGAAGACGAGGACAGGAGCTGTGCCACTGTTCTCACCCTCCGCCAGGAAGACTCCCAGGACGAAGAGGTGGAGGAGAGGGAACTAGAGGGCGAGGAAGAGGAGGAAGATGAGAGCAGGCTGCAGCTGGTGGCTGAAGTTCCCAGTGGAGAGCTGGCTCTCCTCTTGGCTCAGAGTGACATCCTCCATACAGGAGATGCCAGTTTAAAGGCAGAAGGCTATCGCCTGCTGCTAGACAACAGAGCAGAGGTGAGGGCCAGAACTCTGTCTCACTGGGCATATGGTAAACTAGTGCTGAAATATATATATTATAATATATAATATATATCCCTATGCATCTGTAAACATATATAGCTCTTATATACATACGTCAGGGACATACACACACAGCCTCACACACATGCATATGTTTGCCAGGTTATAATACTGATTGTTAGAAGGCCTTACAATAAAAATGAGATTTCAAGAACAACTTAAAGAAGACACTTGCAAGTTTCAGATTCTTAGTAATCAATAGATAATTACTGACAATGTACAACCTAAAAATCCCAAACATTTGCTGATTACACCTCAGAGTTTACTACTGTTTTTTGTTTCGTGTAAACTGAATGTCTTTGGGATTCCGGACTGTTAGACAGAATAAGTGCTATGAAAACAATTTTTTGATTTGGGAACTTGTGCATTTGTTTTTATGTTCGACATTCTATGGACAAATCCAAATCAATTTATCAGAAAAAATATATTTATAGATGTATCATTTCTGGATATGGATTTTTCAGCAATAACTTAAGCTTCATTTTTTTTTTGTTTAAAAGTCTTATGTCTAAATATTCTTTTAGAGAATAAGACCTTAATTCTAAAAAGATATTTCACTTTAAAAAAAATACCATGTTAACCTGTGAGGAGGACTATTTGTGGAGTGACCAACAGATATGTTATGCAGTTGTGTATCTGTGCCTGTAGCTGTCACCTCTCATCTCTCAGTCAGAGGTCACCAGGACAATCAGAGCTTTCTGTAGCACAGAAACTGTATTATTTCTTCTTTACTGATGCATTGACTGAGATTGCAAGCCATCTATATTCCAAAAACACTTTTCTATGAGAAAACAGCTCTACTGTGTGATGTTTAATATTAGTGATCAAAGGGCCCACACTGTACCTTATGTTAACATTTCTTTTTCTTTTTCTTTTTTTTGGAAAAGTTAGATTTTCCCAGTTTTCCTTGCACACTGAAAAACTAAGCCAGTGTTTTCAGATTTAAGCACTCAAACAGTTATAGAAAAGCTCAGCTTTGCTTTTGTATTAGTTAGGACAGAGGACAGGAACAGAGAGAAAGTGTACCTTCCTTAGTGTGGATGTACTCTGAGGGACTCATAACTCAACACAGTTAAAATACTACATATCTGACTGAGGTATTAGCAATGTGCAATATCTGACCAATGTATACTCATTCTCATACGTTGTTCTGATGGGTATTATAAGATGACATGAGTTTTAAGTTCTTGGTATTCATTTTACAGACTCTTTTCCTATGTTCTCTTCCTGAGTGCAAAATTGGTGCAGTGTGGCACACAATTACTAATTATGCTCCTGCTGATGGCAGTGGTTGTTTGACAGTTGAGACCTTTTCTGCATATTTAAACTTACATTGCTGTTATTCTCAGGAGTCATTAAATAGCAGTCAGTGACCAACCTATTCTAAGTTCCACCGTGAGTTTCATGACTTGTGGCATTATCATCAAAAATGGATGTAATGTTATGATGATGATGTAATGTAACAGTGTACTTAAGTAATGAATTACCCTGAAAACAGGCTGATGTTTTTCTGCCTCTGTGCACGCAGCATGGAGACAACAGGGAGTTTTTATGGCGACTGGCCAGGGCTTACAGTGATATGTATGAGTCCACTGAGGACAAGCGAGAGAAGCAGGCCTATGCACAACAAGGTAATGGACACACACACCGATATAATGATTATGATGAAAGGTAGGAGTGCCTGCATATGCTCTGGTTCCATTCTAAGACCTTGATGACATTATCTACCATTGTAGGTGACAGGCTCAAATTGGATGAGCTGTTTAGGGGAAAACATTATGATCACCAGACCATCCATGTAGGCCAATCATACCAATATTGTTTAGAGAATGGTCTAGGCCATTTAATGACAATCAGGTATCTCAAGTATGGCCCCTGAGATACAGCTAGCTAGCTACCACATCAACATGTGTATGTATGCTTCTATGTGATGTATGCTACTTTTCATTTCTTTGAAATAAAGTCTCTTGTGATTTCACATATAAAGTTTAGTTTAGGCTTAAGGCTGCATCATAACGGTGTTCAGTTATGATTATCCTCCACTTTTCAAAATACTGCACTCTTATATTTCATCTGGAGCTGCAACGATTAGTCGATTAATCAATTCGTGAATCAAAAGAAAACTATTTTATTTTTGACTTATAATAGTAAATGAAGATTTTGGTCTGTTGGTTGGACAAAAGATTTGTAAGTGCCACCGTGGCCCAGGGAAAATGTTATGAGCATTTTTTGACATTTTGAATAGACTAAATGATTAAAGCCATCAATCATTAAAATAATCGGCAGATTAATCAATAATGAAAATAATTGTTACTTGCAACCCTAATTTTCACTCGGGTTGTGATAAAAACAACACTGCAGAGCCCAGAGTAGTTTAGGGACCTAGGAGTTTGGAATATGCCCAACAAAAACAGAAACACACTGACTATGTCTGCTTGCAAATAGACAGTTAAAAATAAGATTCCATCTTCTAGACTATTGTAGATTTTGTCATTGAACTGTGAGCTGGTGTTGCAGGTCGAGAGGAGGCAGAGTTGGCTCTGAAGAGGAATGGCCTGAATGCCGAGTGTCACAAATGGTGAGATGGTGAACACAACAACAAACACTGACTTTATAATAAATATTCTGGGTTTAAACTCTCAGCTCCCACTGGTGACAATTTGTTTATATTTTGGCTTCACAATTTTGTTATGTTTTTGGCTTTAGGTTTGCTGTGTTGACAGGAATGGCCTCCCAGTATGAGAGCATGCATAGCAAACTGAAAAGCAGCCACGTATTAAAGGTAACATGCAGTGTATTTTTGGTGTTGAGCTTATATTTTGTTCCAAGTTCAGTCTGTGTTTATTTCAATCTTAGAGCTAGAGTACAGCATATACCTTTTTGCTCTCACTCAGGAGCATCTGGACCGTGCTATCGCCCTCAGAGATGATGACCCCATGTGTTCCTATCTGCTCGGCAGGTGGTGCTATGAGGTGAGACAAGGGACTGTATTCTGCTGTTATTATGGATTGTGGCCTGATTAGATGTAGACTTTATTATCCAAACATCCAAATAAACACCAAACTGTGAAAGGCCACATTTGAGGACATGACTTGGAGAGCATAAAGTTTTTATGCCAATAGTGCGTCTGTATGTCTGCAGATAGCCACTCTGGACTGGTTGGAGAAGAAGGCAGCTGCTGCCCTCTACCAGAGTCCCCCCACCTCCACATTGCATGATGCCCTCGAGCACTTTCTCAAGGTACCTGACTGCTGTAGTTGTCCAGAGATTTCTGCTACTTCATTCTAATTTTGCATGATAACTATGTATATATACTACTTCAACTCTGTTGAAAGCTTATGTGTTTGCAAACACTGAAAGAAACCTACAACTTCCTCCAGCAATTTATATAACTTTGTTATGTCTGTAATCTTGGAGGCAAGGGATGTAGAAATAGGAATACCAGAAACCACAATAATGATCTTCTCCTTTACAGACGTTCATCCACAGCTAGTAATGACTAAACTTCATGTCAAACCACTGCATTGCTTTTTCTCTTAGCAAATCACTACAAAGCTTTCAGGCATTTTTAAATTTATTTTTGACTTAATATCTAGTAAAAAAAAAAAAAAAAAAGCATGGTAATTGTAATTGATTTGAATTCAAACCTGATTTCTTTTTAGTGTAGAGAGGTTTCAAGTACAATCTAAATTTTGTTCATATGTATTGTATTATGGACCCAAGCTCTTTGGGCTTTGTCAGTGTTTCGGTTCATTCTGTAAAAAGATTTAAAAAAAAAAAAAAGTTGAATGAAATCTCATTGAAAAAAATTCCTCCCATTTAGACCCGAGCTCTTGTTTGATATGCATTTTTTTTATTTTTCTTTGCTATTTGGGCTTATCGGAACATAAGTATAAAAACTAAATAAAACAATATAAAGTCACCTTTGTGTAATAGAGCGCCAAACTTTATTCCTAACAATATGGCTCAATGCTGCAAACAGTTACAGGAAGACATCATATGCCTGTAACAAAATATAAAACATTCAAAGCATTTTGCATCAGCTATGTAAAAAAAACTATGTGTGTGATGTGGTGTCCACGCATGTGGACGCCAGGTCAAGAGGTTAAAATATTTGTTTGTTGAAAACTAATCTTTCAGTTAAGCTTGCAGTTCAACTTCCTGCAGCTGTCTGTCCTGGTAAGGCTTTTAAATTCAGTTTAAAACAGCACATAATGTCCACAATGCTTTTGTGGGATTAAAAACCGTGTTGTATCAAATGAAGTGTTTCAATAGTTTTATGATAGTTCTGCAGTTATTGATAGCATGACAGTATAGAGACACAGAAAACAGAGAGGCGTTGATTACATGTGACAAAGGCTACTGACTGGAATCAAACCAGGAACCTTTTGGTAACGTGCTATTTGCTGGTTTTTCATTTTGTGTTCTTTTTCCCACTTGTTCAATAAGTTAGCTACATGGACACGGATGTGATTGTCAAACAGAATGTTTCACATTTTTAATCATTGTTTATGTGTTGTATAAACTTTTAGGCTGAGGAACTCAGTCCAGGCTTCTCCAAGACAGTGAGACTTTACATCGCGAAGGTAAATCAGATCCACTGATGCCACCGAGTCATTTAATAGATCATACAAGAGAATGACTTCACATGTATCAAGGCAATCAGAATCAGAATCAGAAGCCTTTATTGTCATTGTACAAGGAATAGAATGAAATTGTGGTTCATGGAATGACTGCAGCTACACAGAGCTGTGTTAGGTGTTCAGTGGTTTGGACATGTTTGTGTGATTATTAAATACACAGCATGGTACTGACATTAGAACATAAGTGACTTATAGCCTGCATAAATAGTGGACAGAGCTTCTGGGTCTGAAAAGTGAAGCCAATGCATAGAGCCTTAAGCCTGCCTTTTCTGTCATGGCCAGCAGGGGGTGACTCCATTGTTTGCAAAAAGAGGGCTGGTTGTATGGAAGCTTACTTCAGGCAGCAGTTTCCTAAGTCACTTTCAGGTCTCAATCACTAGTTGGCTTGTGATCAACAAGTTGCTGCCACACAGCACACAAAGCGAATCCTCTACGCCCTCTCGTCCAGATATGGTCACTTCTGGCTCCAAAAACCAAAAATGGCAATGTCCGTAATGTCATACTCAAAACGGTAGTCCTCAAACCATATGATGTCACAATAGGTTTACACTTCCACAGACTCTATTTGGGCCAAAACATGTACCCCTACTTCTCAGAGTCATATGTGGCTTACTCTTTCAGTAATAGCTGAATAGCATCAAGGATCAATGTTCTTAAATTCACTGACAAGTCATAGAAAAATTTCACATTTTTTTCAATAGCAAAAGATATCCCTGTGATTATTGTCTGTACCCATGATCACAGTGCAAACAGGAAATGCTAGAAGCTATTGCAGCATGGCTTTTCTGGTTAAGATTTGTGACTGTAAACAGATACAGGCAAGAAAAAAAAGGGCCAAGATGAAGCCCACACCTTTGTTTCTGCCTCAACCTTACTGTTTTTATGGTTTGCATGACGGGAACTGTATTTCAAACTTAAACATCTTCATCACAAAAAGAAATAAGAAAATTAGTACAGTAAAATACAACAAGCATGGAACACTGACACTCTCCTCTATCCAGTTATATCCTGATATTTTCCCTGAAAACCTGCTTGACAAAACTAAAAATAAGCAAAAATAAGTGAATATTATTAGAGTTTAGGAATTGTCATCATCAAGCTTAACATATCAAGGTGTATTATTTTAGCTTCTTCTTTACTGTCAGCCCATCAGTGTGTTGGGATTGTGAAGACTAAAACCACTAATCAGTATGTTGTTTTACCCGTAGTGTCATAAGGAGCTTGGAAACATCTCTGAGGCCAGAAACTGGACTGAGCTGGCTTTGAAGATGCCCACAAACATTAACGATGTAAGCACACACTTAACTTGCTCCACTTGAACTCTGTATGCAACAGCTACACAGTCTTTACCAAAAATATATTTCAGTATTTCTGTTTCTAGCTTTAAGTATTAAGTGTTTTGTACAGAGCTCAATCCTGCAGATTAGCATGAGTAACAAATATCTTGAATTTCTCAGATCGATCATTGAGCTAGATAAAAATTGAAAGACTTACAGAAGAGTCACAGATGCAGACCGACAGATGTGCATGTAACACACTTTGTCATTTTTCATTATTGCCTTTTTAATTTTCCAAGAATGAAGAATCGTCTAAACTGGAGGCCCAGCTTCAAGTCTTAACTGACAGAAAAATCTGAACATTTTTTCCTACTGAGATCCAGCAGATGGAGCCATTCAACCGATGGTATGGATCAGCAAGTCAGACTGACAAGTAGTGGTTATTCAATCAAATGTCACACTCTTTTCTTTCATTGGTAAATATCTTTGTTATACTGTGACTGTGAAATTATATGGAGTTTATTAACGTATATTTATTTTCTGCAATCTAATATGGCTTGAGTCAGTATAACGGAGAAATATATATTGTACTGTATATGGTATCGTTAATGTTATGTTACACTATTTGTTTGCCTTTTGAACTGATTAAACACAACTAGGTTTTGTTTTTCAGCTCCATCGCCTTAATGTAAATGAACATAGTTGCAGGATCAGTTTACCTCTGGTGGTATCTTGTCACAGATGGGTTTGGATTCTTTCATTAGTTCGAATTTTATAAGAGATGACCAATGAGTCTGAGGCATGTCAGAGCAGTGGATTCCACCTTGGGGACTAATAGGACCAAAGCCCAAAGCAAATTATCTGAGGCTGACTGATTAATGTGATCGTAAAAATTGTGGAAACAGAGTGGGTAATCCAGTTTGATCAGGGATGTTTTAAGAGCTTTAACGGAGATAGGGACTTTGGGAATTACTAGAAGAAAGGAATCTAATGAACTTCTCCCTTCATGGATTGAAAGTTATTGTTCTTATTTATATTATACACCCTTTGTTCTTCACGCTGTTCTCATTTGCTCTTTGGCAGATGTGTTTTTTGGAGATAAATGACACTTCATCCATGTAGATATAGTGATAACGAACTGTAGTATTTAAACTTTTTTCTGTTAAGCTCCAAATTCAAACCACTTAATGACCCCCCCCCCAGTAGTGTGATATAAATCAACTGCACTTTGAATCATGGCATACAAAGTGCATAAAGTTTGGCTGTGATTAAAAAGCATCTAATAGCCTAATTTTCCTTTGAGGCTATTTGATGTCTTTGAACTTTGAGTGTGGTGTGCGTGTATGTTACTGTAATTTTTTGAAGTGAAAGTAAAACTGCAGTATGTTAACACTTTGTCATTGTCAATATTTAATGACACTTTGTCTTCTGTTGATTTATTCTTGTTAATTTGGTTGTCACTGCTGTTGCTAATTGACGATGAGTATTAATACCATATGGAATCAGGTCAGTCTCAAAATTTATGAATGCACACAGAAGGATTCAGAAATGTTTTTTGGGATCTATATCAATGACTCCACAAATATATTTTTATGCACAGAAAGTTATTTTTGAATATACATGTAAAACAATCCACATATAAATACAAGGTTAACAAATGTGTGTCTGATGCACACAAATATTTCTTGTTTAAAATAAATGGAGTAGAAATCCATATGCTAACGTGATTAGTTACAAGTACATACCTGTTGAAAGAAATGCATTCATGACTCGAACCTCAGTCTCAAAACACCCACATACAATGCAGTGAAGTTCATACAGTTTATAAATGCAGGTCCAACAGTTTGAATATAAATGTGACAACATACATTAACTCGGCTTAAGTGAACAAACTCTCCTCATATGAACTCACAGTAACGTCTCATCGAGTGCACACAGCTACACTGATGTCCAAACTCAAAATAACATTGCATCAAATGCATACAGCCACACTGATGTCTAACCAACTCATATAAACTCAGATTAACGTTGCATCAAGTGCATGCAACTACACTGATGAACATGACTATTGATACAATAGACACAGCTTGTGATTGGATGCAAAACCTCCTGCTTCCAATGTAACCAATAACTTAACTGATTTTTAATTTGGATTATTTTTACGGGCTGTGGCCGTGTCACCCCACCCCGCTGCTCTTTACATGCGCTCCACTACAGTAAATGCGAGAGACAGAAGAGGGAGTCTGCTCCTTCGGAAAGATGTCAGCTAATTCTGCAGTAATACAGTTTGGATTTTCTAACTACAAACTGTTTATTTGTAAAGAGAATAGTGGTTCTCAAGTTATTTCTTTTATAATAGTACACCTTTTTTAAAATGTTTTTTTTTCACCCAAGTTCAGCTTTACAAACATGGAATATTTGTGGTGAAACAGAAAGGGAAAAGGAACAGTGTTCTACATTTAGCTATGTTGGAGCAAATTTTACATATATGTAGATGCTGTTGGTTTAAACTTAGCAAAATACAATACAATGTTGTTTTGAAAACAAGACAAAAATAATTAAATAGTTGTTTGATACATTCCATATTGAATGTTGAATGTAGTTGAAGAAGAGTATTAAAGGCAACCTTCCACTTGCCTAAAAACTATGTTGAATAAGTGTTGAATCAAATGGTTAAGTTAAATTTGGTATGGTCTCTGTCTTGATTTGGTCTCACTTTGTCTTGGTCTCAGTCTTGACTCGGTCTCAACCCCTCAAAGTCCTGGCCTTGTCTCGGCCTCGATACACTGTGGTCTCAACTACAACACTGCTGGTTACACATGAATGATGGAAATGTGGGTAAAGCAAATAGTTAACAAGCAAGGTTAAATTAGTATGAGATATGAAATTGATGAAACACTGGCACCAATTGTGTGGTCTCACCCACTTTGAAAAAGATTTGTGGAGTCAATTATATATAAATCTGAAAACTGTGACCGTGTGATTTCATTAATATTGACTGATCTGACTCCACATCCAGGAAAAATAAATCTCAGGCTTCGAGAATACAGTCAGAATATGTTGAGAAGAAAGCCATAATTGATGAAGATAAAGTTGCAGCATTTTGAGGAAAAAATTTTACTAGAAAAAAGTGGCGATTTAAATACTCTTTAATGAGCAGATGAGAGCAGTTAGACTCCACCATGAAGTACCTTATCAGAGAAAATGAAACCAGTTCCATGATGTGAGTCAGTAAGCAGATGTGTTTTGAAGTATCCCGGAAGAGGGAGATGGTCCCAAACAGGGCAAAGGTGCCTACAATAAGTGAGGACGCAAAGGAGACGTGACATTGCAGTCCACTTTTTCCTTAAAATAACTTGACTACAGAAGCCAAAGGTCAGAAAATGTTAAAAGATGCTCATCATTCAATCCAATCATTTTACAATCCAAGCACCTATTTTTTTTTCTCAAAATCATTTTCTCCAAATATTACTTTTTCAAAAAAAAAAAAAAACTTTATCAAAATATTACTACTTTTTTCATTTTTTTAAAAAAATCTAAGTGTACCTAATACTCATAAGAGTAGTTTACTTGTCGTAAATTGACTCACGGATAACATTGAATAAAATTCTTTTTTCATTTGTAACTTGTAATTTGTAGTTGAGTGTGTTTAACAGCAAAACCTCCTAAATGAGTTTAAATGTATTCTAATATCCTTCCAAGATGATGATGATAATAAATGAGACAAGTCAGTTTAATTGTAAAACAAATATAATTAAGCTATAAAGTTTATATACAGAAGGTTCTGGTAAAGACAAACAGAAAAGGACCAGCAGTAGTGGGGCAGCTGGCAAGACGTAAAAGCATTGCTTTCTAGAAATTTGATAAATTCCATCAAAATATAGCTTGGTAAGAATGCTTTCACTGCAAATAACATCATACTCATAAAACATTTCACTGTCTGAAAGAAAGACCAATCAACAGAAACAAAACAAAGAATAGTTTTCACAATTTTTGCCCACTTTGAAACTACAGAAGCACATTGCAATCGAACCAAAAAAAAGTTTTTTTTAAAAGTTTTTTTTAAAGTAAATATTTATTACAGACTAGATCTTGTTATTGAAATGGATCTCAGGGTTGAGATTTTTTTGTAATTGCAGACCTGCTTAATCATAATTCTGGAGGAGAAAATTATATATTATATATCATATTATATATATATCCTATGATAGATAATATCAGTCATGCAATTATAAAGTGGGGGGCCTTTTTCTTTTTCTTTGGTTGAATGCAATCCACTTGAGTATGAATGCATCCCCAGTTGGCAAACATTCCAACCCATCTAGCGCTGAGCTCCAGAAGGCCACATCTACAGCCTGGACCGTCTTAATGAGTCTGTCTCAATCGGTATCAAACCAAATCATACTTTCTCTCCTTTCTCTCTTGATTACCCATCAGTCTGAGGCTTTGTGTGAAGGCAACAATAATGGTCAAGATCACACACACAATACAACAGTCCAAAAATGAGTCAGCAGGTGTGACAGCAACATTTACCACCACCCTACTGCTTCTTGCCCTCTCTGCAAGCTCAGTCCTTGGCATCACCCACTCCATCAGCATTAATAGCAAACATAGCTTCAGCCTCTGGCAGGCAGGGTGAGTCGTAGATTTTACAGATCCTCGTCTCTCCTCTGCCCTTCCTCAGGTACAGACTGCAAAGGTAAGATCAGCTGTCATAAACTTACAATAATAAAACCATGGTGTTATCAAGCTGTACCTGTCCACCCAGTTTGTTTGTCAAGCTCTAATACACAAGTATTGGAAGTAAGCTGTACAGAGGAGTAAAAGCACATGCTGCGTCACTCACCGTGTGGTAGAAGCGTGAGCCAGAATGTTGCCTCCAATGGGTTTCTTGGGATCTGCAGAAAACATGGCAGCCCCATCCACCTGTGCTACCACCTGGTTGGTTATTACCACAGCAACGCCAAACTGTTGTGACATAAGATTGAGGCAGACAACAGCTCGCATGTTAGAGACCTCTCAGACTGAACCCTCCTGGGTTAATGTGCATCATATATCTGGGACACTTCATTTTTTTTACTTTGTTCTAACCCAATTAGACCACACAACATCACCAGACAACCAGGATGTCTTAGACTGCAAGTGGCAAGAGAGTACATCTGCACCCAGTCCAGCTGCCTACCTCGTCTGCCAGCCTGAGCAGCATGCGGAGGAAGCGCCCAAGGTGTCCCTGTCTGGCTGACAGCTCACCTCTGCCTGAGTAGTCTGTTCTGTACAGAGCTGTGGCACTGTCCACTATCAGCAGAGCATACCTGACACACAGGGAGGGAGAATGTTTGTGTGTGTTAGCTGCAGGAATACACAATATAGCCTTGGTAACAATCCTGCATATTAATCCTGAAATGTCATTATGAATACTGCTGTCATTGGACACGATCAAGATACTGATACAGGAATGCATGAAAAAGCATATTGGCTAGTGCTACAGTAGGTATTAAGTTAGGGATACAGTAGTTAAATTCACACATAGACCAGTTAAGCTTAAGCTAATGAATGTTAATGTTGTGAATGTTCTGTTGGAAGTGTAAAAATGCAGCAAAATACTTCCTTTATTTAATGCGGAAATGCTCCCTTGTCTCTTCTTTTTTAAAATTAATAATCAGACAGTGTAATAAACTGTACATTGTCCTTTAGGAGAAGTTCAATAAAAACGTTCTACCTCCACATTTTTAATATGTTTCTTTGTATTATTTATTTATTTTTATTTGACGTCATTTTGTTATTGTGTGAAGAAATCTGAGAAAGAACAATGGTTCTGGCTGGTTCATTTGCTATTTAACCATAGCTCAACAGAAAAGGCTCCAACATGACTTTGACAATGGAGCATTGTTCCTTTATTCCAGTTTCTGATACAATGATTAGCATATGGGAGGCCCTGCCACATTTAACTGTTGGTATATCACTAACAACAGCTGGTTGCTGGTTGGACAGCCACGATTCCCCAAAAGTTGGAATGCTCTATAAAACTTAATCAAACCACAGAACACAAAGTATGTTTACTGGTTTTGCCGAAGTGTTCATGCCAGAGTCCATGTAGTAATATCTTTTATACAATCATGTGTTTCACAAAATGGTAAACCTTGCCCTATCTGTGGTTTATAATGAACCTATGTGTACTGTTTTCAATCAAGTATACAGTATGTCAACAAGCATTTTATTTATGTTTTGCACAGCGTTTTTGGAACCAGGGTTTTACGTTGACAAAATGCAGGAGAGGGATAAGACTGTTACTTTATAGCATTGTGTATTTGTTTCCAGCCCAACAATATTTCTGCTTACTACCCAGCTAAAGCTCTGCTTTCAGGGATTAAAGTAAACTGCCACTAATAGAGAGTAAAAATGAACTGTGTGTAATGTATACTTGCTGTCCAACTTGGCAGAATCAGAATCATATACTGTTAATATCCATTTGCATGGTTTTGATGCAGTACAAGTCCACAATTTATATATGGCTACACGTGTCAGCATGTCAAGGACAAGTTAGTAATAATAAGCACAGACACTTTTGTAGTGACTGACCTGGACTCAGCCATCATGGCAGAGGCTTGGTACAGCAGCTGGGTCTGATGGTCTGTGTTGAAGGCTCGGGCATAGGCCACATTGTCCAGAACATCACTGCCTACCAGCCCATACCTGATAGCAGAGAAAGGTCACATGAAAGGTCAAGCGTTCCTTATTTTGCCCACTTCTACATGAGGCCATGTATGCATACAGGATGACAAAATATGAAATGGCCAACACTGATGCGAAAAGGCTAGTTGTACATGTCCCAAAACAGAAATGTAAAGAGCGTCTGCTAAATGAAATTGTAGAATGTACTGACTCACCTCTCAGCAACAGCAAGAAGTCTCTCTGGTCTGAAGGTTCCCTCTGTATCGATGTACATGGCTTTACCTTCTCCACCCCCTTGATCAATGGGCAGCTGTGCACAGAGAGGACAGTCCAATCCAATGAGTGCAGTGACAAGTCATTTTATTTGTTTGAAATCGAGTATTGACTTATAACCAGAACCACTACAAGGATGTAACTTCATTCTGTATACTGTAAAATAGTACTGTTCTTTCCAATCTGTGTCCTCAGAAGTGCATTCTTTCACTTTGGTAGAGGCGTTAATCAACTAAAGCTGATGCAAAATGCAGTTTAAACAGTTTAAACAATGAACAAAACCTAGTGGATCATATTACATTATACAACTTCTGAAGACACCACTAAGACCCTCTCTGCAGTCAGTTTGGACTCTACCTGGCAGGTGACAGCGAGTGTGTGGCACAGCTGGGTCTTCCCTGTCCGGAACTCTCCAAACATCTCTGTGATGGAGCCAGTCTCAATCCCACCTGTGGGAGAAACAACAAATCAAATGAAAGAAGCTCATGGCTCCTCCTGTCTGTAATTACTGAGTTCACATCATGATTTATATCACTTGTATTTAGACATGACCATCATCAGCAGCCTAAGTCTATTGTTTAATGGGACTTGGCCATGTCAGAACAGGACCTTGGAACACTGGTTGGCCCAGTCAGTGGAGGATGGCGTTTTCCAACATAACTAACCTCTGATAATCAGGGTTCATTTTTTAATGATAAACAACATTTACAAACCCTGCAGTAGTTTGTCGAGCTCCTTAGAGCCTGTAGAGATCTGAATGATCTCTGCTCTCCTCTGGTGGAACTCAGTAGCTGTAGTGAAACCCATGGGCACAAGTTTAGCAGCTTCAGCCTGAGAGGAAAAATGAAAGAAAATAAATAGTTATTCTCTTACAGTTGCTACAGAAACAGTGATGCTCCATGTTACCTGCTCTCAGATTCCACAGACAGAGTGGTGCAGACAGAGACAGGAGGAGAGAGGAAACAGAGGAAAGTTACAGTGGCAGCTCCTTGATTCCAAAAATGAAACACATGCGCATCCAAATGAGATGTATCGATACACTAGTGCTGCATTGATTTGTTTCCAATTCATATTGCACTTTTTACCGATACAGGCCATCTGAACTAATGCACTCGTATCTTACACATTAAAATCCGATGCATCGGATACAGCCCTAATGATCCATCTAGCTAGGCCTGTATGATGCAAATTATATTTTTTGCAACTTCTGACAGGCCAAATACATATGGCTTAGAACAACAATTGACTTCTAACACTTTCACTTAGTTCTGATGCCATGTTTCCAATAACCACAATGCTACTTAGTAAGCAATGATCTACATGAGACTTACAGCACAGCCGTATTTATTAAAAGGGAAAGTTGAGCTCCTTGAGCATCCCAATGATGAGTAGATCAAATCCAGAGTGTCACTTGAATGCATGCTACGATGAAACGGATACAACTCAATGAAAACTGACCTTTTGTAGAGGAGTTAAGTTGGTCAATGCTACAAATTTGCTTAAATTTTAATGCTGATATAGAAATAGTGAAGAATCTTACAAAATTCAGACAAACGTCTTGTGTTTTGTGTTTCTGAATCCTCAGACATTCTGATTATTTTCAGGTTTCTGTGAAAATATTAGAGACCTCACTGTAAGCTTTTCAGTCATGAGAAAAACTGCATAAAAAAATTGGTGTAAATAATAAAAACACCAGCGATATCAAATCAGAATGTCCTCTTTACTCTTCACAAGAACGCAGGAGGGTTAAATGCTACATCAGGTTATGAATCATTCTAAATAAGAAGACTGATATTTCTTACTAGAATTTTATCAGCTTTGGCCTCACTGATGCCCTTGATGTTGAGCAGCTCCTTCTTGGGTGCGTAGGCCACTGCCTCAATGGTATGGAAACCTGCATCTTCCAGCTTCTTGATGTCACTGGAACTGATTCCACACTGCTGCATGCGGAAACATTGGACAAGGGACAGTAAAGCATAAATTCACTGAGAGAGAACAAACTGTCAAGTTGTTGTGTATTATGAACAGTGCTATTATTGGCTGTAACAAAGGAAGCAAGGAGTAAATTTCAAGTTGGATGAAGCCATGGCAGTCCCCTTGTTCACGACACAATATACTACATGTAGGTTTCACACTTGGAACCTATAATACTGCTGGTTTCATGCCTCAGTTAAAATTAAACTTAGCTTGATAGGCTGGCAGCATGTACGAACTAAGATTACCAACCAACTCAAGGGAAACAATGGATTGAATATGGAATTCTGAAGAATGAAACAGTTGATAGTTCATTGGTGGACAAGAAGCATTAAAAATGGCAAGATGTGACACATTTAATTCACATTTACTCACATGCTGAATGTAGAGTAGTTTGCCAGACACTTTTCTTTGTGAATGGAAAATAATTAAATGACATTATGTTTACATTTCTAACGTCACATTGATCAAGATACACATTTGTGTGTATGTAACCTTGCGCAGCTGTGGTCTTCACATTAACCTGACACCATTCAATTCAGGCTTGAGCCGCACTCCTCATCTAATGTAGTCAAATTGACATTGTGACTTAAGTGAAAAGCAACTAAGGTGCTTCTTTAAACATTAGACTGACATGTTAAATTACAAACACGTTCACATAATGAGGTGAATGTCATAGCTGTATTTATAAATAAGAAATAAAATGGGAAAATTGCTCCTCCAAACAAAGCCCTCGCTCAGAGTGCAGTATGCTAAAAAGAAACCAACTGTGTTCAGGTTACATACCTCCAGTCTGCACAGAGGCTGTGGCCCAAAGTTCTCCTCCTCCTCTACCTCTGCTTGCAACCTGGCATCGCTCCCCATAGCCATGGTCTGAGTGTGAAAAGCCTGGTCAGCAAAGAGGGAAAGGAGAAGCTCTGTGACAGCCTATCATAGTACTGTCTGGACAACGGGGAGCGAGAGAGCTGGCATGGAAGAATTCACTCACATTTTATATATGTACAGATTTGTAGTAGATGTTTCAGTGTATCTACCTGAGCGCAATCACCGGTGACTGCCTTTATTTGCCTGGTATACCCCTCCCTTTCTTACAATGTAGGTGCAGTCCTGTATGAAAATACGATAAGGTGTCTTTCAGTTACAAATATCAACGGAGCTGCGGAGGAATCCTGAGGGTTATCAAGTCTAAAGTTATAATCGTGACATGGATTTCGTCGTTAATACACAATTTGCTTTACTATTAGCTTCACCTCGGTAGCAAATGTAACAGATTAGCATTACCAAGTTTTAAAAAACGTTTGCTAATGACTTTAACGTACTTGTTGAAAACGATAAAAGAAGCCCAACCGTTAGCTTTACCATCGGGTTAGCATATATTCTGAAGCACCTGTATTTTAAGTCTCACTTGCATTTGAACATAATTAACATCTTAACTTATTAGCATTAGCTGTTGTCGCATCCATCCGCTGCATTTAAGAAATGAAGCCAGCATTAAGCTACACAAGCCAGTTGACTTCTTCGATCAGTACAAATTAATACTCAAGTCCTACCTATATATTGTAAGCATACGCTATGAGAGCGATTGTTTCTCTGATATAGTTGCAGGCTTTGCCTCCCCACTGACTTCTTCCTTCCTTCCAACTTTGAGAACCAAAACTCCCGCGCCGTACAGAAAACCCAATTTGCTCTACGCATGTGCGACAATGCAGCCCTACGGTTTCCTCTGGAATAAGTCGGACGGTAGGACGTATGCACATGCGCAGAACAATTCGGATTCTCGAACGTGGGTACAACCCGGTACAACGCAACCTACATCCATAGACTGTATAAAACATGGATACAATCTTAGACTAGATAGATCAATAGATGCATGCCTGACCTCACTTTTTAATTCGCAATTATTATTATTATTATTATTATTATTATTATTATTATTATTATTATTATTATTATTATTATTATTATTATTATTATTATTATTATTATTATTATTATTATTATTATTTCTTCTTCTTCTTCTTCTTCTTCTTCTTCTTCTTCTTCTTCTTCTTCTTCTTCTTCTTATTTGCGGCTGGCAAACAGCTTTTAGATGCATTACCGCCGCCTTCTGAATTGGAGTGTGAATCAAAATCTTCTTTATATTCTTCTACCTAACCCAGTTTTCTCCAAGAACTTTATAACTGCTGTATACCCTACATTTAATTGTAAAATTTCCTTAATCTCAAATTGAATACATTCTTTTCCTAGTCTATTCCTTAGAACCTGCCTTTCCTGACTATACTGAGGATAACTATCACTAGCTCTACTGTCTCATCTATATTACAGAACTCACAATAACCTGTTGCATATTTACCCATGAACATTACTGTACTGTTAAGTCCAGTGTGACCTAATCTCATCCTTGAAAAAATATCTTCCTTTTTCAATCTACTTATTTCCCTCAGTTTTCCTACTATTTTCTGTATCCTATAGAACCGTTGACCTTTAGTTCCCCTGTCCGATTCTTCCTGCCATTTTTTAACCATTTCTAACTTGATCATGCTTTCGACTTCTGCTTTACTATAGTTTATTATTATATCTATTTCTGACTTTCTGACATTTAATTCAGGAATAATGAATGCAGTCCCTACTCTATTACTATCTTTGATGCGTCTGTGTATATTATAACAAAATCGTAATAACTTCTCTCTATGTATTTACTAACCTGTATCTTACTAATCCTTTCCCTATTCCTATTTCATTAGCTACATTTTCTATTGTCCAACCAAAGCTTTGAAATTTTTTTTTTTCTTTCTCTTGGCAGGTTTGTAATATGTTCCTAGTAGGATGATTCTTGTTGTGTCCTTTTCAATTTACCCAGTAATTTAAAGCGAATTGAATTCTTCTTATTACTAATGGCATTTCATTCATCTCAACCTGTAATGCAGATATTGCAGGTGTTGTTTTAATAGCACCACAGCAGATTCTCAATGCCTGGGACTGAACTCTGTCTAACTTGGCTAATAGTCTTTTGGAGGCAGATTGGTACAATATGCACCCAAAGTCCAGTACAGATCTAATTAATCCAGTGTATATTGTTTTTAATGAAAGCCTACATGCTCCCCATTTTCTTCCCCTCAGACATCAAACTATATTCAACATTTTTTTGCACTTCTCTGTCACTTTCTCAATATGTACTGACCATGTAAGTTTCCTATCAAACCATATAACTAGTACTTGATACATTCTAATTTGTCCAGTCTCTCATTGTATAATCTAAGTGTCATGTCAAAGAGAAAATGTTAAGTTACTTTTTTTCCTTTCTGTCATGTCTCCATGTTTCTGCATCACTTCCTGTTCTATTTTGGTAACCCGTTCTCCTCTCGTTTCAGGTAGCTTACCCTTCCTCTTGTGTTCCAGCCAGTGTGATTGTCTGCCCCGCCCTGATTGTCTCCACCTGTTCCCCTTACCTGGTGTATTTAATGTCAGCGCCTTCCCTTGTCCTGTGCCAGTTTGTCTTGTCTCATTGAGAAAGTCTTATGTGTCTCATGTTTCCTCGTCTGTCTTGTCAGGTTTGCATTTTTTTGCTACTTTGTCTTGCCACTGTTTTGCCTTACTGTTTCCTCATTTGAGTGATTTTGAGTTGATTACTTTGTTCTACATTTACCAGTTTTTCCTCATAAGAGCGACTTTTGTTTGTACTTTGTTTTTTCTCTTTAGAGCGATTTTGATTTGTATTTTGTCTTTCTACCTGCCTCGCAAGAGTGATTTTGAGTTTGCCTTTTTACTAAAGAGCTTTGTTTTGGAACTGCCAGTCTCTGTCGTGCATTTGGGTTCAGTCCAGAACCGGGTCTTGTCAGTAAGAACATTACCATGCTGACTTTTCCCTTTCATGAAGAAAACAGTTTTTGTCTTTTCAACTGAAATCCTAAAACCCCACTGCATTCCCCATATTTCCACTTTTTAATTGCTTCTTATACTTTATTAACTGCTAAATAACTCGTTTATCATGATTGAAAACAGGGCTGGAGTGATTATGCTCCCATGAGGAGTTCCATTTTCCACCATATACTCTGTGCTAAAATCTTTCCCTGTTCTTACTGAAATCCATCTATCTGTTCAAAGGTTTTTAATCCATCTGCTCATTTCCCCTGTTATTCCCATTTGAAATGGCTTGATCAACAGCCCTTCCCTCAACATCATATCATAAGCCTTCTCAACATCAAAGAATACTGCTACTACATTCTCTTTGTTAATCTGGGATTTCTAGAAAAAGGGCTGATTCAGCTATATTTCTGCCTTTCTTAAATCCACTTCAATAGCTTTTCAGCAGACTGTCAGCAGATTTGACTCTAAATAATATCTTAATCTTTCATATATGGTTTTCCCTACATGTGAAGTCAAGGCAATTGGTCTATAACTTTCCTTTAAACTTGGGTCCTTACCAGGTTTACAAATACGCATAATTGCCATTACTTTCCATTGTCTAGGCAATCTTCCCTCCTCTCAGATTTTATTGAATAAAGGTAACAATACTGCTTTGCTTGTTTCACTTAAATTGCTTAACATACAATAATGTCTATCGTTTTGAACTGCATATTTATTGCACTAATGTCTTCCTGATTATCCTCTAGTGCAAATATCTTTCTCTTATGTTCTCTCTGTGCCTTTTTTAGATAAGTTTTCATTACTATGAACTTTAGCAAACATCCTTCCAAATAACTCTACTTTATCCTTATCTTGAACTACAATGTTCTCTCCATCTTTCAAAATTGGATACCTTCAGCTTAATGGCTCTACTTTTCCACTTGAAATAAAGGAAATATTACATATGAATTCAGGAAGTGTGGGATACAGCAATTTTAAAGTTTTTGGGGAAAAAAACAAGGTTAGAGGCTAGAAGGCTAGAATAATATAGAGATATGAGCGGACCTGTTCTGATCATTGGTTCTGATCTATACTCAGAGGGTGGTGGTAATGCACCTAAACGTGGTTTGGTGCCAACCATAGAGAGAGAGAAGAAGAAGCGGTGACGGAGAAAATGCGATAGCATTGAGTGGCGTCATCAACCCGCGCCGAAAACGGTATGGAGAACACATGAGAGAGTGGTAGCTTTAGAAGTTGAGCGTGTACTGTACTTTAAAGCAACGGAGCTGCGGAGGAATCCTGAGGGTCATTTGTTATTCTTTGTTAATATTTTCCTACTGCGAGATAGCTGAAAAGTAAACAGAAGTTCCTACATCTTGCTGCTGAAATGTCACTGTTTCTTGTGAACAGGTAGGCTTATTTCCTTACATCGTCGGTCGCTTCTTTTAGTTACATCACAGTACTACGGTTCTATCTGAGTACTTTCAAGATAAGATTAAAAATGTTCACATCAGATAACCAACCTAATATGCATTAAATTAATTGTTTTTGTTCAAAACATATACGTAAACATATGCACGTTCTACACATTGGATCTCAAAGCTGCCCCGTTTTAAAATGAGGTTTTCTAGTTGAGATCGATTTTCATGTGAATAGTAAACGATTAACTCGTGTCTAAATACATATAGTAAATGTATTCATTACTGAAAGGAGATACAAAGGATATTCGGGCACACCTAACAGCTCAGCAACATGAACATTTGAAATGACAGATTTGTTCTAACAATCAGATTCATAAGAAATGATTAACAATGCATTTTCAAACGATGCAGCACTATAGTTCTGTTTTCCCTGCTGTTCTGCATCTGTCTGCTCTCCTCCTCTCAATCTTTGTAGAACCAAGTTAGAAAATGATTTTCTTCTCCTTTCTTTTTCAGATGATGTGGGCATAACTTTATAAATCTAAAAATACACATAAAATATTAACTTGTGAGATGATGATAAAAAAAAAGGTCACAAGCTCATAAATTAACCAAAAGCTACTGTGCTGTGATTGTATGGAAGAAGTGGACTGAAAGATTTGTGTTCTGTCGTGTTGTTCACAGGTATCTTGAAGAGGAGGAAGATGGGAGCGTTTCGAAGGAATTTCGGTCTCAGGCATTACTGGCCAAACTGCAGCAAAAGGCAAAGGAGAAGCAGAAACAGAGTTTGACAGAACAGAGACAACACCAACCAAAAGAACGGCAGGATGTCAAAAAGAAAAGAAAAGCTGACAAGGGCCACATTCAAGAGCCTCAACAGCACAAAAAGAGGAAATCAGAAGTAGTGCCTTTGTTAGTCTTGGACTTTGACCATGCTGAGTATGCCAAAGAGGAAAAACAGAACAAGAAAGGTGCAAATGAGAAACAGAAGAAGAAGGACCAATCAGGTGTGTGCTTGTTCTTGTATACACTCAGATGTTAACACCAAACTGGGCAGTATATTCATAGCATATCATTCATATGATCCATGCTATAATATTCTTTACTGTTATATTGTATTGTTACATAAACAATGGACCAGATTACTGCGGTAATGTGAGAGGAGTAGTCATGAACTCACAGTAATTGATCTGAAATGTACAAGAGATTTAGTGACATTCACACAATTTTTTTGTACGAGTCCTGAACAGACAGTCTGGCTTTCTCCACAGGGAGAAAACACTCATTTGACTTAAATAATCATAATATCTGATTCTGAATATGTAGTTGTAACACTTGAAATTGACAAAAATAAAAAAAATAGTTTAGTTCAAATTTAATATTCTGTTCATTTCATTATCATCATCATTGATTGCCAGTTTACAGATTTTAATTTTAATTTTTCAAAAAAATGCAGTATCACTAGGTGTACTATGTGGACATGGATTGCCCTCATATTTTTGGCCATATAATATAGTTCTGTGCCCCAAAATGCCTTATTGTGTTTCTTTAAAAAATATATCATCATTTAGACTGGGACTGAAAAGTAATAGTCAAATGTATAATCTTGGGGGACTTGAATTGTGAAATTGTCACACTAGGGGCAAAAAGTAACTAATTCCTCATGCTTTCACTGCAACTCTTTAATGCATCATTTCAACTCTATTCTAATTAGTGATTTTACATGTACTGCAGTAGTCCAGTCATGACCTGTGATGTAGTTTTTGAATGTTTTTAATACCTGTATAAGAAAAGTATGCCTGAGATAATTCAATTTGTCTGTCTTTTGAGTTCAGGCAGTTCTGTTAAAGGTGCTGCAGACACTCATGTGGCTGGAAGAGAAGGACAGCAATACTCAGGAGCAGAAGAAGATCAAGCAGAGACAGAAAATAACACACCAAAACAAACCACAGGGAAGACTTCTGTTCCAACTGGATTCACAGTTCTGGGAGGATTTGAGATCCAACCTGTCCCAAAGGTACCATGAATTGTTAATGGTGTAAAAGGGCCCAATACCATTAGTATTCATCCACAATGTGTTTATTCTTCTGTTCATAGGTCCACAGAGTCCTGCCTCAGTGGCTCGCTCAGCCTGATGTGATTCATAGAGACATTAAAAGCAACCTGGTCCCCATCTCTGACATTCCAGGGCTTTCTGCTCAGCTTGTGAAAAAACTACAGATGAATGGAATACAGCACCTTTTTCCAGGTACTGACAGGCTGTGGTATTCAGCAGTGGGTTTCCAAAATTCCAAGTGATTGAGAATAGGCCTGGATTATTTCAATTCAATTCAATTCAGTTTTATTTGTATAGCACCAAATCACAACAAAAGTTATCTCAAGACACTTTACATGGGGGGGCCTGTGGTAATACAATCCACAGGCATATCGATAGCGATAATAGCAATATTATCACTTAATATAGTTGTAACTTCATATATTTGACATTGTGTCATATCAGTTTTATCTGCTTTATTAGCTTGTCAAGATAAGTCCATGGTGTCTTTTTTAGTGGAAAAGGGCGCATGTCTGGTCTGGGTGGGTGTTGGCATGGGGGTGGAAAAAATCACTATGAAGGGATGTTGTGATTTGAAAAAGGTTTTAGAACCATTAGTGTATTTAGTGTACACTTGAGAAAAAAAGTTGTGACAACACCATAACCTTTTCACAGTGCAAACAGAGGTCATCCCGGCCATTATAGAGAGCGCTCAGCAGGGGCTGTTGACTGGACGAGGCGGCTACAAGCCCAGAGATATTTGTGTGTCTGCACCAACAGGCAGTGGCAAGACTCTTGCATTTGTGATACCTGTCATACAGGTGAGCTGCACCATCATGCATATGATATGTATAGGCACTACTGCATGTTCATGTGTTAAGAAGAAACATGTAGAAATACTCTTCAGGTGAAATAAAGATGTTCTCTACCATCAGGTGCTGATGGAGCGGGTGGTGTGTAAAGTCCGAGCTTTGGCTGTGTTGCCCACCAAAGAGCTTGCCCAGCAGGTCCCAATCAAGTCAGATATTACATAATCCAGTAATGTTCACTCCATAGATATAAAAAGCTCAGTGGATATGTTCTCCTGTACAGGTTTGCAAAGTGTTCACAACTTACACTGAGGGAACCACTCTGAAAGTGGTGATGCTGGCTGGTCAGAAGACCTTTGCTGCAGAGCAGGCTTCACTCTCAGAACAAAGGTAAGTACAGCTTCATAATATATGGGAGAGCTTCACCAGCTGTTCAGGAGACATGAAGGCTTTTGCATGCGCCACCACTACTGTGTATCATTTTACTTGATAAAGGTCATATTAGGGTCTGAATGTCATAAAGTCTTTGCTTTGTCAATTTCCCGGAGGGAACCTCCCAAAGGGATTAATAAAGTACTCTGTCTGTCTGTCTGCTTCAGTGCTAAAATGTAACTAAGTACAGTTAACAATTTTGAGGTATTTTTTTACAGTGGGTTCACTACATTTATTTGAAAATTACAGTTAAAACAAATTTTGCAGATACTTTATGTTTTGTATGTAAAACACATACAAAACATGAAGTGAGCTTATAAAATCTGAGTCATTGTTAATGTTGGTAGACTGCTTAAATTCTGCTTGGAATAGACTGATTAATGCAAACAAATAATTAATGTCTGAAGTTTGATGTATGCAAGTCAGGATTTTGCACTGGAAAAAGGGCTGAGTTAAAACTTTGGCATTTAATCTCTGGTCTGATTTGTAAACTTGGTTAGCTATTCTTTGATCAAATACTGATTTATATTTTTAAAAATGTTGACAATTTTAGTATTTTTAAGATGCTTGTTTGGCTGCTTGTGTTCAGATAACATTTCACGTTTGAAAACTTCAGTACCACACTAGCACAAGTTACAATACCTGCATATATTGAAAAGTTTCCCATCAATGCTTCCATGTATGGGTGTACCAAGCTAATTCATGTCTGATCGACTGTCGATTGTACAGTAATCCACCTCGCCTTTTATACCGACTGTCCAAAATCCCCCACTACACTCTGCTAAAACCCTAAGTAGTGGTTTCATTGTAATACTGTATTCTTGCTGAGAGTGAGCAGAGCCTCGGTAAAAAAAAAAAAAAAAAAGGTAGGTGCAGGTAAACAATATCTCTTAAAGTGAGACTGTAATTTGTTTTGTTTTGAGGATTGTGGTATTGGTTCTCTGAAAAGTTTGACAGTCTCACATTCAAGTGCTGCTTTTGGGTAAAAGTTGCATTGAAGTATTTTTATTTGTATAAGACTCACTACAATAAAATGTCTTATTTTCGTTCTGATTTTTTTTTCCAGAGGGGGCATGAGACGTAGTTTAGCAGACATTGTTGTGGCCACTCCAGGTCGACTGGTTGATCACATCAACAAGAATTCAGGTTTATGTCTGGAACATCTCAGGTTTCTTGTGAGTTCCTGAATGCTGGATAACCTAAACCAATATAAACACAGCAGATATAACTGATATTGAAGTCTGCCATCTACCAATTTGTGGAATTTTTTAAACTTGATACCCTCATTCTGTCACCCATCCCAGATTATCGATGAAGCTGACAGGATGATTGACAGCATGCACCAGTCTTGGCTCAGTCAGGTGGGGAAGATGGTGTACAGATCAGGAAGTGGCTCAGAAGCCATGTCCATTTTCAGGCGGACTGATCCTGTATGTGTTACAGCAGCCAGGTGAGTCTGTGTTTACACCTGAAGCAAAGTAGTTTGAAGGAATGTGTTTTTTTTTTTATTTTAGTTTAAGGTTTTTAACACAATACTACCATATATGCCTCATGTTAAAAATGCTATTAAATTTTCATTAAAGGAATAGTTAAACATTTTGGAAAGTAGGCACATCTGCTTGTATTTTAGATCATGTATTGTGTACATGCATATTTATTAAATTGCAGATTCCAAACATTTTAACAAGATTTCACCCAAACCTCCATGAGTTAGATCCGGTTATATGAGATTAGATAACAACTGTATAGAAAACCAGCTACTTATGAGTGACTTATGGTGCAGTAGAGCTCTAAAATTGTAGCGCTCTCAGTTTTGAATCTCTTTGTCCTCTCAGTCTGTCGCCACCACAGATGCCACTGCAGAAGCTGCTGTTTTCGGCCACACTTACACAGAACCCTGAGAAACTGCAGCAACTGGGCCTCCACCAGCCCAGACTCTTCAGCTCCATCCACAGTCTCTCCAACCCGCCACCAGCTGCAATAACCAGCAGCAGCAGCAACACCACACCAGCAATCCCCATCCAGAAACAAGACCACTTTGACTTCCCCCAAGGTCTGACGGTAAGAGATGACCTCTGAGCTCAAAGAGAGCACAGGCACACAGGGAAATACAACTGTCAAACACTCGCGTAACTGTTAATGACTGTGTCTCTATGTTTTTAGGAGTATTATGTGCCCTGCACATTAAGCAAAAAGCCCCTCCTCATCTTGCACTTCATTTTGAGGATGAAGCTCAGCCCCATCCTCTGTTTCACTAATTCCAGAGAGACTGTACACAGGTTAGATAATGGAACACCCATTAAACACATTTCTTGTACATATTTTTAAATGTCAGGTGCTGTAGACTCTTTCAGCATGGTCTTATTTTTTTTTTCCTCCTCAGACTTTACATGTTGGTGCAGCTCTTTGGTGGAATTCAGGCTGCCGAATTCTCCTCCCGACTCTCTCCTGGTGAGAGAAAGAAGACACTGAAGGAGTTTGAACAAGGAAAGATCCAACTGTGAGTGTGTGCGTGTGTGCACATGCCTATGTTTATCTATTTATTTACTTCTCCAGTTGTAAATTCCTGTAGAGTGAGCAACAAATAAAACTGACATGTCATCCTGAAGGTTGATCAGCACAGACGCAGCAGCCAGAGGCATTGATGTCAGTGGGGTCAAATGTGTTGTGAATTATGATGCACCGCAGTACATCAGGACATACATTCATAGGTAAGCTGCCCATCAATGGACAGATGCCCATTATTGTATTTGTATTGAATGTACTTGTCAGAAATCAGGATTATAAGTAATCCTCAATGTTGTCTGATAAAGCTCCATCGATTTGTCTTGTCCTGGCTTCTCTGTCACTGTCTCTGCCCAGGATTGGAAGAACGGCCAGAGCAGGGAAAGCAGGCCTGGCTTTCACTTTTCTGCTAGGAGTACAGGTACATACAGTATATCCATAATTACATATGGATGAGAGAGGCGGACAGACATATAAGTGTAAATGGTAAGTAAAGACAGTGTAAAATAAAGTCTTCCCTTTTCACACTCAGGAGAAGAACTTCCTCCAAATGGTGGAGGAAGCAGGAAGTCCCGGGATTCAAAAGCAAATCGTCAAACCTGAGAACCTGAAGGGTATCGAAGCCCGATATGAAAGAACACTGCAGGAGCTGGCTCATGTCATCAAGGTACCATCTCAAATGCATTCTTTAAATATTGAAATAGACTGGATATCCTCAGTTTAAAAGATTTTGTGCATCAATCTGTGTATGACTGAATGAAGCCAACTATTCTTTAACCATTAACTCAATGGATAGAAATCAATTCAATGTCAATGTGCTACTTCAGCAGGACTTCCTATGTCACCTCACCTCATTTAAACTATGTCTTTTTTCGTGCTCTGACTTGAATACCCCCCAAAAATTAGCTGCAACTTTCACTTGACAGCTGTGACATATAAATAACTACTTGAATTAGTTTGCCTACAAACACGCTGCTTTTTGTTTCTCTCTACAGGATGAAAATGTGAAATAATGGAGCAACACTGACATCCTCCTGCACTGGTATCTTTACTATATGAAGACCACATTGCTTTTTTCAGGTGGATTCAGTTATGTTGTGTAATAAAAAATAAAAAGGCTGTGTGTGATGAAGCTGTTCATTTCGGCTCCAGCACCAGCTCCCATGTGAATAACCCAATATGTGAGAACGAGCTGAAGTCATTACATGTGACCTGAGAAAAGGTTTCATTGCCTGTTGATTGAGGAAATGACTGATCTATGAAGGTAATGGCAGTATGAAAAATGTATTCATGAAAGACAAACCATTATTTTGCTATCCTTCCCATCAGTCTCTGTTTGAAAAAAAAGGAGTGTACAGTAGTGTGAATACAAGAAATCATACAGAAGAGAGCTCTACTGGGAGCCAATGAATAATGAACTGAATAATATGTATGAATTCAATAACTATGGTGACTATCAGATGTGCCATAAAAGGAAATTAATGTGAAGCGATATTTCATTTTTAACATTTTTATTGTAAGTTCATTTTCATTATAGGAGTGTTTATTAAATTATTTTATTCAAAAAAAATATATCTAATTTTATTTTGTTTTTGTTTTTTCCCAATGAAACTTTCAAAATGTGCAAATGGAAAAAAACAGCAGGTGTTACCCCCGAATACATTACAGCTGACCATGATCATAGTAGTGTTTTGAATTTTAAACATGTTTGTAGAGGCTTTCATTAATTTCCTTAAATAATAGTTTTTACACATCCACACAGTGATTTTCAAAGACTCTTAATTCATCTGATTCACCTCTAACTCTCAGTTTTAAGTTGGGCAGAGTTATGCTGGGAATCTTGAGGTTAGGGCTGCAAATTACACTTTTTATTAACCATCACCATATGAATAATTTTTTGAACAGAAAGCGACATGAAAGAAGAGCACAAAACTAGGAGAGAGGGAAGAAGTTGGATTAGTACGATGCATTGATGGGTTATGAATGGATGCAGGTGGAGGAGAGAGAGAGAAGAATGAACCTCAGTAAATTGTGGGAAGTCCCCCAGCAGTCTAAGCCTATAGCAGCATAACTAAGGGATGGCTCAGGGCACACCTGGACCAACCCTAACTATAAGCTTTGTCAAAGAGGAAGGTTTTAAGCCTACTCTTAAATGTGCACTGGGTGTCTGCCTCCCGAACCCAGACTGGGATCTGATTCCACAGGAGAGGAGCTTGATAACTGAAGGCTCTGGCTCCAAATCTATTTTTGGAAACTCTGGGAACCAATAGAAATCCTGCATTCTGGAAGCGTAGTGCTCTGTTGCGAAAATAGGGTACAATGAGCTCTTGATGATATGATGGTGCTTGACCATTAAGAGCTTTATAGGTTAGCAAAAGGATTTTAAATTCAATTCTTATTTGACAGGGAGCCAGTGCAAAGAAGCCAAAATGGGTGAGATATGATCTCTTTTCCTTGTTCTTGTCAGAACACGTGCAGCAGCATTCTGGATCAACTGGAGAGTCTTTAACAATTCATTTGTATATTAAATGTCATTAATGCTAGTGACAAGTTTCCAAAGTGCACAGTAACATCTTCAAATGTCTTCTTTTGTCTGACAAAAAAAAACAGAGAAAAGCATGATACTCATCACAGTGACACATCATGTATGTGTTTAATTTCTACAGTTTTAGCTTATGAAATGCCATTGTATTTACACATTGGAGAAAGCTCAGTAGGATTATGTAAAGCACAATTTTATTTGACTCTTACTTATTTCACTCTGTCCTTCCAGTACATAAACTAACACACACACACAGTCAGTGTTCCAGAGTGTGCTGTGCTATCAGTCCCATTTGGAAGTCTTTCTCCTCATGTATCTCTCTCCTTCACTGTCGACGGCCTCATAGAGCTGCTGGTCATTTTCTTTGATGGCGTGCAGGTAGCCCAGGTAGCTGACACACAAGGTGATGGTCACCAGTCCAAAGACCATCACTGGTTTATTCTGCAAAACAACACAGCGTGATGTTACAGTGGTCATCCTGATCAACTGTCTCATTCTACGTGAGTGAAATAATGTTTCACCCAAAATAACAAAGGGTTTTATATCTTCAGTGAGGAATATATTTCCCAGCACACGTTGTTACTCACAAGATTGTCCAATGTCACTCAATATCATATTAATGTCTATAGACTCTTTTATACTTATTTTCAGGTTTGTTAAACAACTGTGGCAAATGAAAAAGGCCAATGCTGCTGTTAACCAAAGACTGTAGTTTACTTGTGAAACCATATAAAATGAGGTCAAAGTGGAACAGATGAAGAGGGAGAGCCCAGAGATTGTTTCAGACTCGGAACACCGGCGCCAATGCCTGGAACCTGTTTTTGAAAACACATAAAATAACCTTCATTTAAGATCTACAAGTAGCTTTTTTGCTGATTAAGACCGTGAGATGTAACTGAAAGCTCCAGAAAAAATGAATTAGTTAAGTGTGACGCAACTTTCTAGATGATAGATATTAAAATGCATTATATACGTCAGTTTGAATTTTAAATTGTCATTTAAAGACACAGTTCTGAAATGATTTATGGAAACATTTAGGCACCTTCAGTCCTCCCCGTATACTAAGCATGTAGAGGAGACTAAGCCGATGCTGAGATCAAAGTTACTGATGTGCTCAGCTGACGGTCAACTGGTGAGCTGTCTGTCAATCTTACCGGTTTGATGAACAGCTCCGGATTGACAGCTCGGAAAAGCGTGGTGGTCTGTGCGCCCCTCAGCCCTGGGGTCCTGTAGCCTTTCCTCTCGGGAACCTCCTTCCCTTTGTCGGCCTCTTTATCTGACATGTCCAATCAAACGCTCGACAGTTCTTTGGAAAATTTTAAGATAACAGAGAAACTCGAGACGAGAACTCAGTGCAGCAACACTGCCTATCTGAACGCGGCCATGTTTGAAAGTCAACGACATTGAGAAAGGGGAAAGTGAAGACATGATTTGAAAGGTTACAGCTCCCCCAGTGGTCATCAGCCAGAAACCCCACGGGCTTTTTTGTTTGTTTTTGCTTTGTTCTACAACAGTAAGGGTGAGCTGTTAATAAACATGGACTGACTTCACCTTGTCAGACTGTCTTGCCCATTCCAAAGAATGAATAGATACATAACAAAGAGTAGTAAAAATGTAAGTAGCTTGTCTCATATTACTTAATAACTTTGTAGCCAGGAGCAGATTATCAGGCCCAGCAGATAGTGAACTTCCTGCTCGTTAAGTTAAACTTACTCAATGAGCTGCTGATCCAGTTCTGCTATGCAAGAATCTATCTGTTGCCCATTTTATCAACCCTTGTCTGGCTTTGGACCAAACAGGACAAACAGTGGAAACATCACTGCAGAGCCAGACACAACCTGCACCAACTTCTCTCCATACATACATAAACATGAACACGTAAACCACTCATAGTGTCAGTAGCCCTGCAACACTAAAACATCCACTTATTTACATATTATAAATATATATGTATTGAGTGTTTATTCCATCACTGTTTTCAACATGTATGTATCATCCATCACTGTCAAAAATAAATCCTGCTCACTGTATATTACATGCTATAGACATACATAGCATGTCTATAGCATGTAGCAACAAAAAACAGAGCCAAATTCCATTGTATGTGCACACATACTTGTCCAATAAAGCTGGTTATGATTAATCCACCACTTTGAAAAAAACATTTGTCAAAAAAAAAACAGTGACCAGCTATGAAACTATATGATTGTGATTTGTTTGATTTACATCTTCAGTATGAACCATTGAGCTTGGGGCTGACAGCCACAGGCAGGAAGGCAGAAAGTATTGAAAGTCAAATCATGAAGGATCTGGCCTTTTGTCTATGAACATTGAACTCACACTACATTTCTGCAAAGCAGTTCCTGTATGAAGGTATGACATTCAGAACACACTCTCAGTTTCTGCTCCTGTGTTTGACATTCTCATACTGATCACTCATGGCACTTGTCAACACCACCAGCCTAACTTGTGTCTTGTTCTTCTTATAACCCTGAAAATATAATAATCATAAAACTCAAACACTAAACAAGCTCTTGGTTACAATTGTGAGTATGCACTTCTGTGACTCTGGCCAAGTCTTATTTAACCCACATGCTTTCAAATCCGGAAACAGTATGAGGTTGATGTGTAATCAACTTAAATCAGATTGCCTTAAATATCTTGTATCACAGACTGACCCTGATATCCTGGTTCTGACGAAACCTTGGCATCTGGATGGATCATCACGTTTAAATTTCACATTGACACACTTGAAAATTGGATACATTTACAGAAACAGAGTTGATTTTTCTATGCTCCGTAGGGATCAGATGATTAAGGCCATCTTTCTGCCTGTCCTGGATACTGGTGATGTTATCTATAGACACCCATCTGCCTCCACTCTTAAACCCCTAAATTCAATTTGATCACTCTGCCCCAAGATTTATTGCCAGTGACAGATATTCTACTCCTCACTGCATTTTGTATGAAAAGGCTGAGTGGGCATCTCTAACAGCAAGATGTGACAGCCATTGGTTCATAATATGTAATATGCTTGCTCATGATGGGAACTGTTGGGTTTCTATATGTTGTCGGGTCTCTTGACCTGCTCTGTATGTAAAGTGCCTTGAGATAACTTTTGTTGTGATTTGGCGCTATATAAATAAAATTGAGTTGAATTGAATTGAATTGAATATATATAGCCATTTTTTAAATGAAACCCTTTATGGCAACAAGCCATCATAAATCACTTCGTCATTAAACTGGTCCTATTGTCACTAAAAAAAATGAACTGGTGTGAAATAATGGAAATACTTAATCTTCACTCTCCAGGACAGTCAACTTTGAACAGCCATATTAATCGACTGTGGTAGGGTTATCTTGGCAATCAACATCTGAAAGTACATGTATGCAGTGCATACATTTTTTTTCAGAAAATCCTTTTATAAAAGGTTGCCAAAATCAAAACCCTTATTTAAACAAATTTGCCACATAATTTTACATAGAACTAAAGAGGAAACCTTAATTTATTAAATGTAATACAGTGTGGAAGTTCTGATAGTGTTCAAGATGATTTAGCAAGAATCTTCATGATTGATACAAATATAATGTTATAAATACTACAGAATCACATGACAATATCTTACATTGATATCTAGTGATATTCTGTGAACTGAACAATTGATAGAAGAACTGATGAGAGTGAGGACTTTATTGCACAGGAATACACTGTATGGACATCTATCTATTCTATAGGCTTTGGTATTTGAAGAGTGTAGTCAAAACCTTACACAAGCACTAGAAATACCCAGGCCTGTGGTCATGTATTGTGACAGACAGACAGACAGACAGACAGACAGACAGACAGAGTACTTTATTAATCCCTTTGGGAGGTTCCCTCCGGGAAATTAACATCTCCATCGTTTCTCCTATATTGCACTGTTTAGAATACAAAATATAAAGTAGAATATAAAGTAGAAAAAATAAAAAATCTAAGAATAGACACAATAAATTAGGCAGTAGAGATAAAAGAAGTTTGAATGTGTATACCTGAGTGTGTACAAGGTACAATAGCAGCAGTGGTAATGCTAATACTATAGTGCATTATGATAAATATAATCTAGTAATATGGTACTACAGTACTATAATAATAATACAATATAATATAATACAATATAGCATATAGTAGTAGTATAATATAATATAGCATATACATTGTATGACATACATGTACATGTATAATATGATTATATAGTAATGTAATGTTATATATACTACACTCAACTACATATAATTATAATAGTAGTAATATACTACTAATAATAATATTAATATAATATGTGGTATAATAATAATATATTATACTGCCCTGTGCTATATAGCATCAATATCAACAACAGCAGTGACAGAAATAATAGTAGTAGTATAGTAATAATAGCAATAATGATATTAATGACAAAATAGTAATATATAGTATACAAGTATATAACCTACATGTATAACAGTATAACAGTATGGAAGTGTAATATATGCTACACACACTACTATATATATATATAATAATAATAATAATATATAATGATAATAATAATAATAATAGTATGCTAATAATAATATATAAGGGTAATATGTGGTATAATATAGTATTATATACTATACTGTGCTATATGACAACCGCAGTAACAGAATTATATATTGAATATGTATTGCACAATTTGGTGTGTTGCACACCCATTAACAGTCAGTTGTATTACCCAGGATGGGGTTATATTGCACATGTTAGAGTCCAGTTTATTGCACAGTCTATAGTCCCTCTGTTCTTCTGTTCGCCCTCCTCCCCCCCAGTGAGGAGTTGAACAGTTTGATGGCACGGGGGACAAAGGAGTTTTTCAGTCTGTTGGTCCTGCACTTGGGGAGGAGCAGCCTCTCACTGAACAGGCTCCTCTGGCTGCTGGTGACAGTGTGCAGAGGGTGGCTGGCATTGTCCAGGATAACCAGCAGTTTGTTCACCGTCCTCTTCTCTGCTACTGTTGCCAGAGGGTCCAGCTTCATCCCCACCACTGAGCTGGTGGGGATGATTGTGGACATGTATTATTCATCAACAGCGAAACATGATCTGACTCATCAAAGTTACATGTGTCACTGCAGGTGGGAGAAGGAGGAAATAAAAAACAGCGTATACTGTATGTGTTTGATGTTATTTCAGAGTTCTTCTCCCCCATACTGAGAATGAACAGGGCAGGCAGCAAATATGATCTATATTTCTATCATTTAGACAGCTCCATGATTTTGTCTGTGTGACCATACATGCTTCACTTCATACTTGTATGTTGAACAGGTGATCCGGAGGATCAGTAAACTGAAGAGAAAGCAGAAGGCCTGTGATGAAGCTGATAGCACACAGTGCTGTTTGTAATGAGTGTGGTTGGGTAAATAAGGTGTGGCCCAGCTGCACCAGGCAGGTGTCTGGCTCTACCTGCTGCTCCTCACAGGACACATCTCCCAGGCTCAGCTGGTAAGTTCCGTCTGACACAACTCGACACAGCTTTTTGGGAGGGATTTGACCTTCTAGTAGAGACATCCAAGGATCAGCATGTAAGACGCAGAAAAATACTGTCTGGATGTACTCATCAGTAAACATACAGGCAACTACATCAGAACTGTGTCACGCTGTTGAGTGTTGGATGCTTCAAATCATTTTTGACTATATATATGTATTTGATGTGGTATTCTGTGGCAGGCCATCATAAGAATGCATTAATATCGTAATTATAGACTAAGAATACAATTCCTTTGATATATATATATGTATATATATATATACACTGAAGCACAGTTTTACCAAATTAATGAGGGGCTGAATACAAGTCCGGCCGATCCATTATGATCTGAATTCTTTCGTAAGGGGTCCTTCATCTACATTTACATGGCAGATATTCAAAAATATCTGTGCTTCACCAAATTGCCACAAACAGGTAGTTATAGAATTCTAAAGCTCCTTATATAAAATAGGAAGTGAGCAATGGTGACATTTCAAACACTCACAGTATATAAAATAAAACCCATTAAATGCTGCCTTCTCTATCATGATGATGCTCATTGGATTTTCACTTAAATTCTGTTCCTTCTTTTCACAAACTGCACACTCCAAATCTAAATATGCTCAATTATTCTCATAATGTGCAATGAATGGAAACAAATGACTCCCAGGAAGCTGGATGCCAATATTGCATACATAAGGCATGTACTCAATAGATAACAACATGCAAGAACTTTGGTATATTTTTGTGAACAACAATTATCTCAAGTATCCAACAGCTTCTGCTGTGCTGTAGTCAGTTTCACCTAACTGTTGATTTATGCCCTTACAGGAGACCTAAAGCAAGATGAACTGGGGATTTTTGGAAAACATCCTTAGTGGGGTGAATAAGTACTCTACTGTGATTGGGCGCATCTGGCTCTCCGTGGTGTTTCTCTTCAGGATCTTGGTGTATGTGGTTGCAGCTGAGCAGGTGTGGAAGGACGAGCAGAAGGATTTTGTGTGCAACATCAAGCAGCCTGGCTGTGAGAACGCCTGCTTCGACCACTTCTTCCCCATTTCGCAGGTGCGTCTCTGGGCCCTGCAGCTCATTATGGTGTCCACCCCATCCCTGCTGGTGGCCCTGCATGTGGCCTACAGGGAGCACCGGGAGGCCAAACACAAGCGAAAACTGTACAAGGACAAAGGGAGCATTGATGGAGGTCTGTTCTGCACATACACTGTCAGCCTGGTTTTCAAGACAACCTTCGAGGTGGGTTCGCTGCTCGCTTTCTACTTCCTGTACCACAGCTTTGACGTGCCCATACTGCTACGCTGCAGCCAAGATCCCTGCCCCAACACGGTAGACTGTTACATTGCCAAAGCCACAGAGAAAAAAATCTTCCTTTACATCATGGGCTGCACCTCCATTCTGTGTATTGCTCTGAATTTTGTGGAGCTCATGTACATTGTATGGAAACAGTTGTGGAAATGTCTCACCAGGCGATATGCCCCAATGGAAGAGAAGGCTTTCAGTCACTGCCAGCCACCTGTTTCCATTGTTAATATGTTTGTCTCCACTGAGCCTACAGTACACACAGAGAACAGCACAACACAGGCTGCATCCACAGCTGAAAACCAGTCAGTCCAATACCAGAGAACTGAGAATGGCTAATAGCTCATGTTCCCTTTGAAACCACAGTAAAATCTACTCACAAGTGGCAAATTTTACAATTTGTGGTACAAAATTGGGCCTACATTGAGAAAAGGTTTTGCAGGCTGCAATACGATTTATTTTGTATTTATCAATCTTTATCAGTCTTTATTAAGACAGGTCATTTCATTGGGACATGGGGTCTCAATTGCAGGAAAGACCTGGTCAAAACAACAGCAGGAATACAACAGTATTGTGAACAGATTCACAAATGAAAGCTATGTATTTAGAAGTTTGTTTTGAACTTATGACTGGATGAAACCAGCAGTTAAGGATTCAGATTTACTGAAAAATCATAATAATTTGTAAAAATTCTACACTACTCCGGTTTGGCTAATTCAGCATTCTGCCAATTTTATACATGAGGCTCATTTTATTCATCTTCAAAAGTACACACTAATTAAATTGTGAAAACATTTGTAGAATGTCTTCTGTGGCTCTGTAGACAACTCAGACAATAACCCTGATCATGTCATAGTGATGTCATCAAGGTTATCTTAGGTTGGGCTTGGAGACTAAAATTTTTTAACACATTACATTTTTGTGTGATTGGGTGTTGACCCGGTAGGGAGGGTCTACTCATAGATCCTATCAAGTTGCTTTATGGAAAATGTAGGTACTCATCAGAGGCCTGTTCAAGTAATTCAACTTGCAACCAGTGTTCACCTGTCATAACTATGGCTGTGCCTTAAGCTCCCCAGCAGATCATTACTCACTAAATATTTTTGTGTTTGTGGGAAACATGGCATCACATCTAAGTGAAAAATTCAGAAGTCAAATGTTAATCTAAGCTGGACTTTTTCAGTGTCACATCATGGCTACACTAAAGGTTTCTAAGGGGGCAGTGGTAAGCAAGTTGAGTTGCTTGAATGAGCATTTGATGAGTAGATCATGTCTACCTGAGTATCGTCTGAATGCATACTACAATTTCATTTAGCAGACGCTTTAATCCAAAGCGACGTACTGACGGAACAGCCATCAAGGGTGATTTAGGGTTCAGTATCTTGCCCAAGGACACTTCGACATATAGATTGCAGGGTCAGGGATCGAACCACCAACCTTTCGATTGGTGGACAACCACTCTGCAAGTCAAGGAAATCTGACCTTTTGTACAGAGGAGTTGGTTGGTCAATGTCACAAGTTTGTTTGTTTATTTGATTGCTGACCTAGAAATAGTGCAGAATTTCAAATATTTCTTCATTTTATGTCATATCTTTTTCAAACCTTCAATCCTAAAGCCTTATTATTATTTTCAGGAAATATTACAAATTATCAATATCAATTAGCAATATAGGCCTCACTGTGTCTTGAAAAACTCATCACAGATAATTTGATTTCTCAGTTAACCTAATTTGGTTAATATTCTAACCTCAGTCTATGAAAATGTTTCATTGTTTTTTTATGGTTCTAGATGGTTTGTTCTATTGCTTAGCACTCATTGGTTTCCATGAGAGGATGAACTGACTTCAACTGATATTGTCATCGAAAAGAAAATATTTTTAAGTTAAATAAGCATCAAAATTAAGAGTTGATCTATTTGAGCAACTCTGTGTAGTCGCAGTTTCTAGTTATTCTTTGGCCCATATTCACAGGATACAACTGTATTACTTGTTAATATGTTGCAATAAATAATTAGCAATATATACACCTTAGAATAAATCTACTCTTCTGTTTCAACTACACAGTGAACACACTATTTAACAGCTTCTCTGTGACGAGCTGCTGCTTTGGTTGGCACTTCATCCAAGATTATAAATTAAAGTCAAGCGTCCACTAGAAATGAGAACTGACTTAACAACAACATTGATAAATGACCCCTTTAAGCACTTCCCTCCCTTCTTACTCCAATGGGAACAGTTGCTCTGAAGTACATTCCCTTTTTTCCACTTGTCACACACTTTCAAATTGAAGCAACTCTTGAAGTTTAACAACAACTACATTATGGTTGATTGAAGGAGTCTTTCAAATATACATAAAGGTAAATAAAGAGCAGCCGACTTCTTGAGAGTAGTTTGTGAATGTTTTTTACGTTTTGTATCTGGAACAAACAAATAGGAAACCCTGTCAATTAGTGGCTGGTAGGTATACAGTATTTTTTTTTTATTTATTCAACCTAAACTAAGCACCAAGCAAAGCAAACAAGCAAATGATTAAAGCCCCCCTTCAACAGATATCAAGTTTTTTATCATTGTTAACATGTCCATATGGCATTTTTACATGCTAAATGATAACATAGCGAAAAATAAGTCAACGTCATGGTTTAACATTTCCGCCTTGGAACTAGTGTGGTACAGTGGTTCAGACAGCCAAGGTTTCATATGTAACATACCTGATACAAATTCCTTCAGCTTATGGCGTTTGGGTTACTGTGAAATGAGACACGATCAGAGGAGAGGCCAGGTTGCTATGTATCTGTATTATGCAAGTGTAGTAGCACTTACTACATTTATTTCACCAGCACTCATCTAGGGCACCATCTCTGAAAAGGAAAATTAATAACCAAATAAAGCGATTAACCTGTTAAAATAATTATCTGATCTCAAAAGATCTGACTTCTTTTCAATTAAATTAATCTTGTTCTCTACTCCAAAGGAATAACCAGGACAATGACATAGTCAAAATGGAAATATTTATTGATCCAACATCTACTAGCATGGGATAAATGAAACGTTGATAACCACAAGATAATAGTCAAGATGGAAGAAATGTGCAGGATTGACTTTAAAAAAGTGAGAGGTAACTGTTATAAATTGGGCAAAGCTGAGAGGATGTACTAGAGGTTATGATCTAATAATAATGCATGCTCTGATATTAACGAAGAAATTCAAGGCTTTAAGGTATTATCTCAACATTAACCCAGGTAAAGCAGGTACTTTGAAGTGTGTTGGCTGTTGCTGTTGTTTCTCGGTTGGAGCCACAGCAGTAGATGTTGCAGTAGAAGCTGGAACTTCCTCATGCTGGACTCTAGTGTGCCTCTCCCTGAGATGATGGCTTAACTATTTGGCAAAAGTGAGTCTCATTCCCTCATAAACAATAAAATGTTACCACTATACGTTTTCCAATGGTATGCTGGAAAGTCAAGGTGGGTCCACTACAAAAGCTAATTTTCACTATTTTCAAAACAATGTCAGCAATGTGTTGTTTTCTGAGCACTGGTTTGCCATAAAACTGATATACCATTATCCTGGGGACACAGCAAGTACAAACCATCATTTTGGTCTGCTATTAAATTTATTTATTTTAATCTGTTGACTGTATCCAGACAAACCTGCAGCATGGTGGGTATAATAATATGTAATAGTGTTAGCCAAATAGCCAAAGCTGGTCTGTCAGGTTAAGTGAGAAGTCATATAAAAAACTGACAAGATAAATGGCTTGGAGGTGTTGGTACAGAAAGCTACAGCAAACAGTACTTAAGACTGTTGATCAGACAGCTGCTGAATTAAAAAGGTATGTGCATTTGATGAGCAGTTAAAGTGGGATGTGAATGTCGGGGGGGTGGGGGGTGGAGATACAGGCAGCAACTTTTTTCATATTCAATATATACACACATACATGAAGGCAAAGCTGTAGTTACATCAAAACCAACACAAAATACCAATAATCTTTTTTTCTCAGAAAAAAATTCTAACTATGTCATTTTGATGAACAGAGATGAATTTTCAGGGGATTTTATCAATGCTAGAAGAGCAACTCAAAACATTGAAGATTACAAACAAAATAACTGATTAAACTAGTTCATTTATTTTTTAATAACTGAAAAACTCCACAAAATCATTTTCCATTCAGTGTGCATGCAGCAGCTCCAAACTTTACACCATAAAAGAAATTCCGAGGCTGCAGTGTAATCTAACAAAATGGCAAATGATGAAAAACAAGTCAAACTGGTTGTAAAAAAGCTGCTCATTTAATTGTATGACTGCTGGTGGCAGTGAGTTATTTCAAACTATATACACAACACACAATAGTCAACATTTTCAAATCACAAACTACACACAACAATGCAATTTATTTCAAAGTCCATTTGTCTGTAAGTCCCACAGGGATAATTAAGACACCAAAAGCTGATGTCACATTTCAATTTTCAGCAAAATTTTCAAATGTTTTGCCTTATATTCCATAAATAAAAACATGCTAATGTAAAAAAGAAAAAGACAAACTTTTACAGTCAATATCACAGTATAATTCAAAACTTTTTTTTTTAAATACTGGGATGTGTAAAAAACATTTCATATATAGGGCACTGGTCTGAAGCAGATTTTACTCATTCTAGTCCTGAGATTCTGCTTTTCAAAAACAACAACAAAAAGACACATCAGTCATTTTTTTCCAATGCCACTATGGGCCGCATATCCTGCAGCTGTCTCAACATAAGGTCAGTGACATCTGAAAAGGCCCTGTTTATAATTATTTTAACCTTACTAAGTGATTTCAAATTCTGATGGTTGCTGAACCTGACACAGGTGTCTTTGGTGTTCAGAGCGGATGTTTTGCTCCATGTTTCCGGGACATCAACTGTCCTTGTAAAGGGATTTTCACATTTATTTGACTGTTCTAGGAACTTTAAGAAAGACATTTCAAATCCCATGGGCTTAAAAGAGGCCAGTGGAGCACTTTGCTCATTCATCTCTTCCTGCATTACTGCAGGGCAAGAGGAGTCTGATTCATCATCCCTGCTGTAAACTACGTCAATCTTGGTTGTACGTGGAATTTTTTTTCGCTTCACAATTTTTTCCATCAGTTTTCGCGGACGTCCTCGTTTGCGTTTGAGCACTAAAGAGCCATCAGAACTTTCATCATTTGACAATTTATTGTCAAACAATGCAGCAGGGATCCCTGCTGTGGTCCTTTTGCGTAGAACAGGCTTTGAACCTCCATATTCCTCTCCTTCCAGTATCGTGTCTGCTGTCAACTCATTGTCTGATAGGTCAGTGGTGTTGTCGGATTTGGAATCATCACTCCTAATGGAGCGGCACTTCTGCCTGGAAACTTTTTTGCAGAATATGAAATGACTCCTTTGCTGTTCCAGGTACTTTTCTGACAGTCCATGTCCTATGTAATGCTTTAAGACGCTCCGCTCTGATTTCATGACTGACTCACAACCTTTAATCATACAAGGGTACTGAAGGGGAAACTTCTTAGTGCACATGGAGGATGCTTCCATTTTAGACTTCAAAGAGGGTTTTCCATATTTAGTCCAGTGATTTTTTGCCTTGCTAACTCTCTTTGTGTCATTTCCTCCCTGTAAGATCTTTTTATTGCTCTCAATGTTTTCTTTCCCATTACTTGTCTTGGTAAGTTGGTAATGCAAACTCTTAGCACTCGGTTTCGTACCATCTTCTTTCATCTGCTGATTCTTTAGTTTGGGCTGGTACAGATCCTGATGCTTTTTCATGGCATGTCTGAGCAAGTTTGACTTTGTGGCATATGAACGATCACAGCCTTCAATTTCACACCTGAACGAGCCATTTAATTGTTCAGGTTTGGCCAACTTCATGTCTTTATGCTGGTCTTTGATGTGCCCTATATACTTCCAGAAAGCAGTAAAAGATGTTGTGCATCCTTGGTGGCCACAGGCAAAATTGCCAAGCTTGATGCTTGACAAGAGATTCCCAACCTTATTAAGACTGAATTCATGCAGCTGAAGATAATGCTGCAAAAGCTTGGGAACTACTTGGAAAACTCGAGAGCAGTCTTTGACTTGGCATCTGAATTCAGAAATTTGGGGGATTGCTGCCTCTGGATCCTCCTCATCATGGTCCATTACTTCATCCAGTCCCTCCCCGGGGTCCTGCTCTTTGTTCACCTCCAATGCTGACAAAGCAGACTGGTGAACAGCTCTGTAATGAAGGATCAGATTGTGCTGGATGGTAAAGGCTGCCACACAGCCTTGATGAACGCAGCGATATGGTCTGTACGGACTCATGGTATCACCTGAGTTGGGTTTGGGCTTCTCTTTTGTCTTGCTAATTTCTATGCTTGGCTTAACTATTGCCTGCCTGTTGATAGCATACTGTTTGCCGAGAGACGAAGGCCTATTATTAACCTGAGGCATGGCAGTCTGCAAAGGATGAATGACTGCGAAGCCACTGTCATCTTCTAATTTCTGATTAGTTGTGTCCATGTTATTGGCACGTGGTACAAACGCCTGTGATGGGCAATCATGTTTTACTGCATCTTGGAGCGAATGCAGATGTGTCTTGTTTTCCACTGATGAATGGCTAGCCATTGTTTGAGCCAGTGGAGCCTGATTTTGAATAGCTGTAGATGCAGCATTTTTTGCCTGTCTGCGCTTCATGTCAAGATCTGTGATTTCTTTTGCTGATAATTTGTGAGCTGACTGGTAGTGAGTGCGAAGGTTTGAGTTACGAGTGAATGATTTACTACATTTTTGACACTTGAAAGGAGCATATTGGCCGTACCTTTTTTTAACCACATTCACCATCTCAACTGTGTAGTTGTGACTTTTGGAGAGGTGTTTCCAAAGTGCTTCACTTGACATGGAACTAAAAGAGCAGTTCTCACAAGCAAATGGCTTGACAAAGTTCAACAACACTGAGCTACATAAATTGACATTTGCAGATCCTGCCTGGCTGTTCATAGTATTGCTATTTTGTTTCATGGAAGCTGACATCTGATCAGATATTTCTCTTACCAAGTCAAGCCTTTCAAATGCACTTTGAATTTCTGTCATCCACTGTTGCTGGCTGGCAGATAACTGAGTGGGTTCAAGATCTGCATCATTTACCACAATGCCTGTGGGGTTCAATACCTCCTGCTGCAGGGTAGAGGTCTCTCTGAAACAAGTAAAGCTCTGCGTGTTCAATAGTTGTTCAATTTCACCAGAGGTTCCTGGGATGATTGCAGTGTTTTCTTGAATGACTTGTCCTTCACTTGCTGAGTCACTCTTTTCATCACAAGACATTATATGAATTTCAGAATTATTGGTAGGACTACACATTGGGCCAAAAGACATGGGATTGTGTGAGTTGGCATCAAAGTCAGTGTTGCTTGAATGACATAAGCTCTGTCTACGCTGAAAGTCACCAGCCAAAATCTGCTCCCGCAGTCTCTTTTTAATATCTTGTTCAGTTGTCTTCCTTTGTGTCTCAACCTGTTTGCCACTTGTTGCTGGACTAAGCTGACTATCAAGTAACAGGGTTTGCGTAACTGGGTTTGAATCTCTGTGGTCTGCAGGAACACTTCCAGGAACAACAGTAGAAGGGTTTTCTGTAAGAATTTGTGAAAGAAGTGGGTCAGGGAATTCGCGTTCAGCAAATGTGTCGACACTTGGCAGAGGACAGTGGGCTGCACTATATGAATTGCCCTCTTGCTTCAGCTGGACATTTTCTGTATGCTGTATCACGGAGGTTCCTGGCAAACGTTCATCAGCTCCATAGCGAACACATAGGTTTTGGAACGATGGCTGGGGAGTAGATGTGTGCGCAAAAAGATCGTTCATGTTGGATTCAGCCATTATTTGTTTAAAAATGTCATCATTTGATTCACCATTGCCATATACTGGCAAACTATCTAGTGGATAATTAGGAGTGTAATCTTTTGCTGTCGTTGAACCATTTGTTACTGACTGATGTTTTTCCTGATAAACAGCAGCACGATTATAAGACAACTGTGGCTGAGAGGTGTCAACTGTTTGCTCGGAATTGAGAAGGTCAAGAAATGATGTTGGAAGGTCTGTGTTCAGTTCAGACTCTTCATATGGTTTGCAGATTGCACGCTTGGACAAATGGCCTCCGAGGGATTTAGGACTATCAAACTGTCTAAAACATCTGCGACAAACAAATTTGCCATCCCTAAGAATAGCTGGCCATTTGGTCCTTTTGTTTCGTTTGGCTCGCTTTTGATTTTCAGAAAAGCTTTCAGAAATGACTGGGCCATTTTGAGGTTGGTTGTTACTGTTTTTTTTACTTGCTCTGTCTGGAGAGGGAAAACTGGAAGGCACATGATTTTGCTCTGATTTTGATTTTTCTAGCGCCCTGGGACCAGAGACTAAACCATTTTGCATCTGTAATTGTTGTGATACTTCCTTAGCACTGTCCATGTAGGAGTGCAAAAACGATTGGGATCCATTTTCTGGACATGGTGACTGCAGAGACTCTGCTGGTCTGTTCATCGTTGATCCAATCATAGAGCAAGATGAGACATTAAGTGGCAGAACAGCACTGGTAGAATCGCCTTGTGACATCACTTGCATGTTAGATGGATAGACTTGGGAAGAGCCACAGTTTTTAATTTGTTCACTATCAGGGGCTGAGTGCCAACTTTGACTACCTGAATTTGTATCACTTCCTAGCTGAGAGAGAACAATGGGATTTAAAACATTTTCCATCACAAGCGAAGCATTCTGGCTGTGGGCAGAAGAGGAACAGGAATTTACGTTCGTATACTTGGTGCTTGTAGCCATGTATGTATAAGGATGTGACTGGATAACATTCTGCCTCTGAGCTCCATGAACTGGTACTCTGTTGCTCTGCTGGTTCTGAAGTGAGGACTTTGAACTGAGATGTCCGACAGATGATGTGTGTGGCGCTGGAGCGTAGGTTATCTTAATTTTAGTTCGAGCAACCTTCCATTGCTCATAGAAATCTGGGTGCACAGTTTTCATGTGCTTGGTAACACTTCTGTAGGAGCTGTAGTCCCTTGTACATGTTTCAAATGCACAGTGAAATCGCTCTCTCTGTCCTGGAAGGAGCGCTGTGCCAGTTGAAGACGTCACAGAGTTCTCTGGCCTGTTCCCAGTTAGTGGCTGTGGGGTTACTGTTGGAGGAAGTGGTTGTGACATTGCTGGCTCTATGGAGTTCTGGAGTGGTGATGCTGTTAACAGGCTGCTGCTGCACATCAGCCCTTGCTGCACTGGCAATGGTAAGTTGCATTCAGAGTTGTAAGTCACTGATCCAGTATTTTCATTACTGAGAAACATTTGTGACTGGCCTTGTGAGACATCCATATTATAGTCAAGTGATCCGTTTCTTAAATTAGCTTCAAATGGAGGTACAGTTTGATTCTGTTGGGGTGATCTAATACAATCGAAAGCCTGACCACCTGAACTATCTAGATGTGTATTAGTATCATGGAAGTGGGAATTCCCAGGCTGAATCACAGAATTGTTTAAACTTTGGGTCTGACTGGTTGAGAATAGCGTAGTTTGTGGTTCTTGTTTGATTCTGTATTGTCCAGAAGTCTCCACAGGTGCTTGTGATGATTTCAGCAAACTCTTAATGGACACTTGCAGCCTTCCATGATCCAGATTAACAGCACTTTGAGTGTTGCAGTTTTCTTGGGAATTCTCTTGTTTAAGTACAGCATGATTGGAAAGCATTTGTTCAATAAGTGAGGGACAAGACTGCATATTTTTTGAGATTTGTTCAGAAGATAGGGTTTCCTCTTCTTGAGTGGCATGCCTCTCCTGGTGCAAATCCAGCTGCTGTTGTGAATGGAATACCTTTCCACAGTCCACAAATTTACAAGTAAATGTTTTATAATGGCGTGCTTCATGGTCATATAGTTTGAAGGCCTCACTGAAAATCTTTCCACAATTTGGAAACATGCATCTAGCTTTAAAAACAGAATGTGTTTTCCTGTGTATAAGTAGCTCTGCATTGGTTAAGAAACTTGCCTTGCAGTTCAACTGTATACATATGTAAGGCTTCACACCACAGTGGACCTGTAAGTGATCATTAAGATGGGTGACACTCACGAAGTGGCGGCGGCAGTACTGGCAAACAACCTTTTTGCTCCGCATTTCAAGGAAAGTCTTAGCTTCCTCATTGTCCCCATGAGCTTTAACATGTGCTACAAGATTTTTGAAAAATTTGAAACTTCTTCTGCATTTTCCAACAGGGCATACATTGTCCTCACTACTCTCTGTATTACCCCTTGCCACTCTGGCCTCAACATTGTGAACAAACCCACCACCACCATTTTGTCCAAAGGAATCTGCATTTTCATGAAGTTCATTTTCTGTCTTTGCCTTTAATGCTGCAATAACAGGGGCAGCTGTTTTAGGATTGGCCAATTTCTTGTTTGTTTTCATTGCAGTCAGCCTTTCCTTGCACGACTGTTTAACATGTGATGTTACATGGGGAATCAGTGTGTCTTTTGAGGTAAAGATTTGAGCACATATTGGGCAGCTGTATACTCCACCACTCAGATGAGTCTGTGCATGGCGTACAATCCTGTGGCCGAGAAACTCTTTGTCACACAGCACACAATATTGCATATATGCCTGCCAGTTTCTGAACCTGGCAGATATGAAACCTTTTTCTCTCAGTTTCTTCATTTCTCTGTTTTTCTGTCTCTTGTCTGTTATATATTTAAGTTCATAGGTGCCACTGACTAAGTGGTCAGGAATATCCTTAAACCCGTCCTGACTGAGGCAGTCTTCCTCTTTTTCGGGGTCCTCAGTATCATTCAGCAAGTCAATCGATGACACTATTGACGCTTCTTCACCCATCAGTGCTAGACAATGACGCTTAAGTGTTTTCCAGTCCCAGAATTCCGGGTCAAAAGGCCACTGGGTTTTAAAAACCAGCAAGAGCTCGCAGCGTAGTGAGTTGGGAACAGGCATACACTCCTCCTCTAGTTTTTGATCTGGTTCATTGTAAAGAGTCTCCACAGCATAGTATGAATCCACTGTGGGCCCCAAGAGGAACTCTGTCAGCTGGCAGGCCCGCTTGACTTCCAGGTCAGTGGGAAGCAAACAGGAAATAGTTTTACACACAGTGGCCTTGGTGCTTTCATCATTTGATTCTATCTGTAGAGCCCTTATGCACATTTCAATGCACACTGGCAGTCCAACATTGTCAATCTATGAGAAAGGAAAAGCCAAATAATTTAAAGCTATCAACATATATAAACATATGGAAAACAATTATTCTGATACTCACCATGGACATTTCACATCAATAACAAAGTAAATCATTACAAAATCATTATTTTCATCTTAATCATTTAATGCACTGTACATAACAAAACGACTTTAACAACATTACTTCTGAATGCATCAAAGGAGAACAGCACCCAGAATCTTTTCAGTACCAACAACTCACCCAATGTAGACCTGAAAAATGGCTTTGAAAAACGTATACTGTTCTCCTTTGTGGAGGGCAGCAGCGGTAGTCTGCTTCATCCAACTCATATCCACAGGCTCAGTATGTTCCAAATACTTGTATCTAGGGCTGTCGCGATAACCGCAAAAACGAATCACCGCAGTAGTAAGAGGTGCATGGTGGACCACTGCCAGCACCGCACGTCAGCTGATGTACAACAGTCCTCGTGCAAACAGCGGCACCACCACCGGCTAAAAAGAAGGGAGCTCTTGGAGACCTGCTGAAGCCACAAACAACCACCCATACCCGAGAGAGTTCGAGCCGACACCGAGCTATCTCCAGACGGACCCCATCGACTCCAATGCAGACCCGCTCACATGGTGGCGAGACAACCAGAGCCGATTTGCTCTCCTCTCTGCCCCCGCATCTGCGCAACGAGCGCACCATCGGAGAGCGTTTTCAATGCCGCTGGACATATTTTAACCCCCAGTTGTCTTTTTTATAACTATATATGCCTATACAATAATAATATTAATAATAAGGATAATAATAATACGCTTTATTTGCATATTACTATTACTATATATCAGGGGTATTTTTAACATGTGCGTGTAGCAGCGCTGGTTTCTGTAACTAGGCAACCATGACAACAGAGAGCGCAGCGGGTCCTCTTTGGGGTCCCCGGCACAAAGACTTAGCTGGCCTTCATGTTTCCTGTGTTTTATTTAGTTCATTATTGTTAAATTTAGTGTTGAAGTGTGTGTGTGAAAGACATGTGTATGGGGTATTTATGAAAATACGGGATCGCGTCCCATATTAGTTCAAAACGACGCAACATTCAATTCTCAAATAAAGGACAATTGTTTTAAAGTATTTTAAATAAAAGTAGTCCAAGGCAAATAAATTTAAGGCCTTTATTTTGGATGAATGAAAACCAAACCTCAGAGTAGCTGTGCGCTGTGCTTTGCCTCGTAGTGGCGCTTCACGTTGCCACTTTTAATTAACGCCACGCTTTCGGCGCATATGAGCCAGACTGGTTTAGAACTGCCTGCTGGAAGAATGAACAGAATTTTCTAAGTCCATTCATCTTTAAAAGAACGGTTTTCCGCATCAACTTTTCTTTTCGAGCAAGTCATGCTGTCATTACTGTCACTTCCTCTCTGCTCTGATGCGCCGGCTACGCAGGGTAAACAAATTGATTGGCTCAACCGAGTGACGCTATTGACTGGAGTAGCGGCACCCGCTGTCTATAGCCGCGACCATATTTGCAATTTTTTTTTTTTAATGGGGGGGATGGGGGTGCAATAATACCGCATACCGCGCTATTGAGCCACGCGGTCTCACCGCAGAGGAAATTCCTTAACCGCGACAGCCCTACTTGTATCATTGTCAAAATATGGCTAAATACACTTCCATTTGTCTTGGGTTTTTCAGGTTTGTTGCCTATGACCAATGTCAGCTTATATCGGTGCATACAAAAAACACAGAATACTAACCACACTATTTATATGAACATCAGCTCAAAACATATGAAACAACGGACAATGCAAAAGTCTATTTTGAAACTTTAACCGTGTCACCTTACGAATCCATTGTAAATCACACGACTGCTGTTGTCTATGCAGACAAAATCATATTCAAGCTTACATGCAGTGAGTATTTGATACTAAAAAGATTGTTTAAAAGTTGCCCAGGCTAAAATAAATGTACTGGAAAACTCTGTAGGGGAGTGCAATAGATTTTTAGTGGGCCCACAGTTTTACAATACCACAACAGCTGACTGTTTACTGACCTCTGATTGGATGACCTTGATGAGAAACAGGATGTGGTACACGGTTTTGGAAAGTAAGGACATCTGGCGACATCTGTCAAGGAAGCCCTGCTCTGATGGTTCTAATCGCTTCAGCAGCTTGCTCCAAAACAAAGTGAGCTCCCTGAAAAAAGGGAATTCATTGCCCATTCATCCTCTGTTTAATAATCATTAATTAATCTAATAGTGACCATCAACTGCTCAGTATTACCAATTTATTAATAACACACAACACAAAATGACACAAACAAGTAATGGAAGAGTTTTATCAAAAATGGACACCTAGTGTTCACACTACAGACTGATTTTGTGCACGTGGTTCATTATGTGCTGTTGGTTGGATGGACTGAACCTGTACAGACCAATTCTGAATTAAACTTTAAGAATCTTGTTTCAGTAAGAGGTTTCTTCACAACAGCATCATATCACATTTACTTAAATAGCAGAGACTAACTGTAAAGCAGAATCCTGTGTTTCTTGGGTTAGCCCTGTCATTCCTAAATATTTTCCTCACTCCATATCTAAGATATAAACTATGTTTCTATAAAGATGAATCAAATAGGGTGGCTTGTGTTTTCTTACCAAGCACAGTATGCATCTCCTTGGAGAAGCTGTCGGGTTAGGAAGGCTGAGCATAAGCTGAAAGCTGCCCTCTCGTCTCCATCTGACTCCAGGTTGCAGATCATCTCCAAAGCATCGCGGCAGTCCTCCTTTGAAAGCTGAACAGATAGCAAGTTTACAGTGAGTTAAGTTTCACAGAAACAACTATTTTACATACACACACACAAATGAGTGAGTGGGAGAGAGAGAGAGAGAGAGAGAGAGATATGAGACACACACCATACACACGGTCTGTATGATTATTCTGCATTATGCACAAGTGACACTTCTTGTGGGATTCTTTTTATCACGAACAAACACAAGTCAGTACTCACAACTATGCATGATAGTATATTACCTCTTCCATCAACTGATCCTGTTCTGAGGTAGCACAGAGGCAGACAAGGTACATTTGCTTGAAAGGTCCCTTCCCGTGGAACGCAGAACACTGAGAGCATGTCTTTGCCAGCAGTGCAGCCTTCCCCAGCTGATTCTCCTTCATCAACTGCTTCACTCTCATCTCCAACAGGATCAGTCCCTCCTGCGCCAGGAACTTCTCAACTTAAAACGAGTGGAATATTGATTGTGACATTTTAGTTGGATTTTTATAAAACTGTGTTTTAATGGTTTAAGCAACAAGAGTGCATCCATGCAATACGTGTACACACACACACACACACACACACACACACACACACACACACACACACACACACACACACACACACACACAGTCGTTTCCAAATGTCTGAAGCCGCTAGTCAAAATACTTCTATACTGGCTATTTTGCATTTGTTTTGGATGTAATACTAATGTTTTGTTTATATTAATTAAAAAGTTTGAGCGCAAAGTTGAATCTTAGAATAGTATTTGGTATGTTCTTTTTTGCATTAATGACAGCATGCACTTGAGCTGGCAGGACTCCACAAGTTTTTTACTTTTTCCTACTCCAACCTGATGACCCATGTTATCCCAGCATAATTTGACAATTTTCCAAGGGGCTTCTTGCGAGGTCACAGAATGCTTACTATCTCAGTTGCCAAATATAAATAATCAATGGAGTTGAGGTCAGGTGACTGTGGAGGAAAGTCCATGACAGTCAGAACTCCTCTGATGTCTTTGGTCTTCAAGTAGTTGTTGCAATGCTTTCAGGTGCTACATTATGAATCCTTCTCAAACCTGCAGGTACAGCATGTCTCCAGTATCAGTGTCTCTCTTGCTCATCACCATACATGCACCCTTCTGTTACTGCCATAAATCTCAAACTTTATTATAGATTATTTCAGTAAATAGGACAGTCATCCATCGTGAAATGCTCCTATTTCTTAGCTTACTCCAAGCGTTTGGCCTCTTTTCCTCTCTTGAGAAGAGGTTTAGGAGCTGCTACTCATCCTCTGTGGACACTACAAGACAGCATTCTTTTGACAGTCAATCTGCTGATTGGAGTCTTGTGTTCTTCATTTAGCCAATTCTATGTCTGCGATGAAGCTGCTTTTCTTTTTTTAATCTCTCAGGGAACTAAGCTTGGATATACTGATTTTCTGATGGTGTGCTTTGGATACAGCTGGTCCAGCAATTTCCACAAATCATTCCATGCACAGGCTCCTTAGAAAGTTTAATCTAGCCATGTTTTGACACTGAGAAAGCTCCTCTTTGCTTAGAATAACAATTTGAGTTCTGACACTTACATTTATGTTCTGATGCCATGTTTTCCACAATAAAAATGCTACTTAGTAAGCAATGATCTGCTGGACACTTCAGGGACAGCCATATTTGTAACAGGTGAAAACTGTCTGCAATTTGAGTTACTTGAATGAGCCTCTGATGAGCAGATCAAATCCACCAACACGTATCACCTGAATCCATGCTTCAACAGAAGGGATACAACTCAAAGAATTCTGGCTTTTGTTGAAAGGAGGTAGGTTGGTCAATGCTACAAACTTGTGTACATTTGATTGCTGATCTAGAAATAGAGCAGAATCTTAAATATTTTTCATTATTTAATATGTCATTACTTCTCGTAATATTAAATATTTCTGAATCCGCAAACTTTCTGGTTATTTAACGATTTACATGAAACTCTTTTCAATGTGGTGTCAGACCTTTGGACCCCACTGTAACAAATTATATATACTTTTGGAAACTTGACACATCTGTGCACCAGCGCAGGAACTCACCTTGTTCTGTCTGTAGGTTTTCATTGGACAGAAGGCCTTGTAGGACCCTGTTGGTCCAAACACCATCATACTGGCTCAAAGCAGACAGCAGGGACAGCTGAGTGATTCCACTCTCCTGCAGCTTATTGTTAGCAAACTGTATACAGGAATAAACAAGAAAATTCCATGATGTAAAAATACAATGCAGAAGGTTTGAGTTTATTTTGTCAAGGTTTTGGTAAATGAAAAGCAAGTTGATGGCAAAATAATTAGTTGAACAAAATTTTACAGAAGGACAAACAATATGTGTACACAAAGGAAGTTGTGGGGTGACGGTGACTGTTACAGTTTACTTCTGGCCTGAAAATTTTTAAAAAACAAAACCACATTACTTTCCTTTAAAGTGCATCCCCAACTTTACCTGGACAGATGATTTGAATTTTTCCCATAAGCCATCTGGAACGTCCCTCTTCAGTGAGAGCAAAAGCTCCACAAAGCTCCTGCAGAATGAATAGGCAATCAACAAAAACATGATATTGATCCTTACTTGTACTTAAACTTAATGTTGAAATTAAAAATTAGAAAGTTCTAATTTTTGAGACAGGGTTCACTTCAGTATAATGATTATTGGTTCTATATGGAGACAAGGTGTATATATTATCTGAAGTAATTACATTATGGTACTTACAGCGAGAGCCTCTCTACCACAAGAGGAACATTTTCACACTGCAGGGAGAGGTAAGCAGAAGCCTGGGCGTAACTCAGCAGGGCAACTATGTACACCTCCACCAGTGGCAAAGGCTGTTCCTCAATCCTCCAACGGCCAGCATACTCCAACAGTGTCTATAGAGAGGGAACCACAGTCACTAAACAACAAATTAAAGACACCCTGTTTGTACTAACAACCTTTACCACCAGTAGCCTTATGGCAATGTGTAGCAATCACTGACGTGAAAATACAATACTGTCTTCCAATAAAATGTCACAGAGAATACAGTGAACCTTAGCCATGACTGCAGCTAACACTGGATGATCCAACTTATGAGCGAATTTTAGAAAGACAGTAAAGAGTGGTAGCCTGCACTAATACCTTTAAAAAAATCTATTCAATACTGTCTCCTCCATTTGAACAACATCTCCCTTTTAAGAGTTTGTGTGACTGTGCTCAGTGTGACAATATCACAGCATCAAATAAAATATTTAATATCATAAAATGTACTATGATAATTTAAATAAATAAATACATAACGTTAAATACTTTTATGAGGTGCACAGCAAAGTTTTGGTGAGCAGGCACATGGAAAACGGAGATGTGTATCACATCCACACCGCTCATTCACTCGTGTTGCTGGTAGATGGGGCTCAGTAAGAAGACATTTCACTCCACCAGAAACATCACTAAATGCAAAGCAGAGTGCAGTTTCAAAAGGCTGCTTATATAACATCTTATTGTTGATTAAAATCTTAAAATTATATTCCTTCAGTCATCGATATACAATTCCGATTGTCATTATTAAATTCTCAAAAACATATTAGTGGATGATAGCAAGGTGGTGCTGTTGTTAGCACTGTCGTCTCACACCAAGAAGGCTCTGGGTTTGAACTGAGTTCAACCTTTCTGTGTGGAGTTGGCATATTATGCCCATGTCTACGTGGGTTTCCTGAAGGTGCTAGGGCTTCCTCCCACAGTCCAAAGACATGTGCAGAATGTTTTTTGGGCTCTATGTGACGTGACAATGTGATGAATGGGTGGCCTGTCCAGGGTGTACTCTGCCTCTCGCCCAATGTGAGCTGGGACTTGCTCCAGTCCCATTGCATCCCTCAAAAAGGTCAGCCATTACAGACACAGGATGGGAAACTTATACACTGCACAATCCATGAAAATAACAAATAATCAATAAGATGAGGTTCATCTTTAAAAATGAAACAAATTAAGAAATTTGTAAAAGAATTTTTTAGCACAAAACACAATATTTATATTGGATGCATTGTGGTTAGATATGCAATCCTTCAGCATGATTTATTCTGCTGAAAGAAAAACATCTACTCAAATTTCCTGCACACAGCATCCTATACTTTATGAAATTAATGCTAACCTTGGTCAGAAAAAGAAATGCCTTGTTCTGAATACGTAGAGAAGAGAGCCTGCAGGGAATAGAACCAAGTCAAATGCTAACACTGCTGTGTTTACAGAGCACACTGTCATGACTCTCAGATGTCTCTACTTCAGCCTTTGCACACTTGATCTTTCACCACACCATCTTCCTCTGGGCTCTTTACTGTTAATACTGTTTAGAACACTCAGGAAAAAACAACACACTGAATATGAAACAAACTTCAATTGAAACTCAAATTACATGATATGACATCATTTCAAAGTATAGTGCCTATCAAACATATCATTTATCACCATTCAACAAGTGCTTACCAGAAAAACATGGCGATGAGTGGTGCCCCACAGCTCTTCAGTGCTGAGCTGAGCTGAGCTGCACTCATCTATTTACAGGCATTAATAAGATAACGCAAGTGATGCAATTTTGCACTGTAAATAGTGCAGAAATTACCAAAAATAGTCCCTTGCCCTATCAAGGGTTAAGTATGCAAATGTTAACAGCAAGAATAATTGATAAGCCACACACACAAATGACACATGTAGCTTTAAACTGAAATATGTCTGTGAAGGTTCTCAGTCATCCAGGTGATTCAACTTGGACTTGTATTTAAATTGAAACAATGTGAATGAAACAAAGCTAAATAAAAAAGAGCAGCTGTCCCTATGGTCTTTCAGCGAAAGGTCATAAATGTTTGCAGAACCTGTTCAGCCAGTCTACTTTGAATGCTTCCATCTTGAAATGAACCGCATAGCACCTCATTACAAAAAGTGCAAGTTCAGAAGTGCACGACCAAACTAGCACTAAGAGACGTGATGACGTCATCTATCGTGCGCATCCTCGCGCCAGGGATAGTGAAAAAACCTAGCCCCTCGACCCTATTACTACTACGCTTGGGTTTTGTAGACTATTTTACTGCAACAATATTGCATCACAATTTGTGCCGTTTCTGGAGAGAGTGGAAGCAGTTACTGTCACCAAACTCGGTCACTAGGAACAGCACTAAGATGAGAGTGAGCTGTTTGGGGCAGATCCGTCCTCAACGTACTCTCGTATGCTCACACAACACGCATGCACGTCTGTCGAACTAAAAATATGCAGATGGGTTAGTAATGGGCAATTTGTGTTGTACTGATTTTAGTATTCAACTGTACATGTTTCTTCTGCAAACGCGTGTGCTCGATTCGGCACGAACACACAAAATTCATCGCGGGAAAAACTCGAATCATGCCGTCCTCCTGTGAAATCTCGTCGAATTCCCTACAGTCACACGCAAAGTAGTTAAGAAAAACTAGGTTGTGGTTGACAACATAATTTGGGGCACTGGTCACAACGAACTCCCGAACGGAGTAAGAGTATTTATGCTTTTGCTAACATGGGGGATACGTTAACACCATGGACAATTAGCGAAATTATTCTCACGTGTACGCGCATGTTGCCAAACATACAAGGCTAGAAGCTAACGTTGTGCTAACTGCAGGTAGAACTGTTTTGGCCGATTTGATACCGAGTAACTGGAAATTGTTACCAGCCTGTACCAGACATAGAGACAAGCTTATATTAATATGTTGTAACAAGTCTGCAGTATATAACGAGATATATATCTAAACTATTATTTAACGCCAAGAATATTACGGTTTACTACCTCCTGCAGACACGGCTAACAGCTAGCATGTGCTAGTAGCTACATAAGCTAACCATGTCAGCGGTCAGATTGAGTTTCATTCGTACGCTCTACTCCAACGTTTTGATGAAGTTAAACAACTCCACGTGTATTTATTCTGTAACTGAGCAAGATGCTAATTACAAATACCTGCCATCCAAGCATTGTTCGTCTTTGAAATCATACATTTCTCTGGTTTATCCAAGAGCCAGGGCCGTTATCATTAATGCTAGGTGGCTAGCTTGTTGGCTAAATATATGAGGGTAAAGTAACTCACCCTACAAAATTCTTGGCAATACTCAGAAGAGGACTGTGTCGTAGAGTCGTCGCTTTTTCTAACCACAACTTCTTGTAGTTGTTGCAACCGTTGTCTGAGTTCCCCAATCGTTTCACTGATACCGTTCTCAGGACTATGGTCCTGCTCGGCCTCCTCGTCCGCCATCTTCACACCCAGCTCCAGCGCGTATCACCACGGCGTAGCTACGTATCAGCGCAAAGCAAATTTACGTTTTCACATGCAAAGGCTGTCATGACTGCAGACGTCACACCAGGATGGAAGATTGAAATAACTCTAATGTCCTAATTTCCTCTTTCCTCGAGTTACTTTTTTTTTTTTCAACTGAACAGTCCCTGCAGTCTGCTTTCATTTGCCATGTACTCTCAGCATGTTACCTCTTTTTGTTTATAAATATATGCTACTCTGTGTTTTGTTTGTTTTCAATAAAGGCAAAAAATAATTAATTTGAAAAGATGGTAACAAATAAAATGGACAAATGCCATGCCTTGCTTCTTATTACAGTTCAACTGCCTTGTATCATATTTACCCTTTTTCAATTCTTGTAATTACCTTGTACAATGATTTTTGGTTAGCGGCAAACGTTCAGGTTCAATTCATAGAACAACTGCGCCACCTGCTGTTGTGGCTTTACCTGCAACTGCATTTAGTAGTAAAAGCGATGACTTTAAAAAAATATATATATATGTATAATTTTAAATCAACGATGGATTTGCCACTCGGTAACTTGTCTGTAAATGTCCGTAGATAAAATAATGTCAAGTAACTTGAAAAGCACATAAGTTGAGCGGACTTTATTTGGTTGCCATATTTTATCAAGCTAATTATTAGTTTAATCTGTTTTATTGCACTCAAAAATCTCTTCTTTAATATCTAACTTTTACGTATAGTGTAGGTTAATTAGAGACTGATGTCTTGGGAGAGCATTGTTTCTGTATTTGGCTGTGTTTTCTCAATTTGTAGCAGTTTTTTCTAAATGCTGCTCATGTGTTTTCAAATTTGTGAAGAAGTACTTGAAAAGCAAAACATCACAATCCATATTGGCACTATACAGACTGCAGTACATTAAAGGTGTATACATTTCCTGTGTGGGGGGATTTGTACTGCTTTACTCTGATGTACATATTTTGTTCTTCTCATCCTGTCTGTCCATGTCCATCTCAAAATATGAGATGCAGATGATGAGACTGCCACTAGCAAGTGGGAGGTCTGAGTTGTACAAGTCTGAGATGCAAAATGTGTGGGAGACACAACAATGGTCTACAGAATTCTGACTGTCCATGCTGTGGCTGTTGTGGTGCAGAGAAGAACCACACTTCTTGTAAAGAATTGGTTTCAAGTCCTGTGGCATAAGATAAGAATGATGATCATGGAAATATAGAATGCCCCAAAGTAGTATATAGTGTATCCCAGGTGGTCATGCTCTGTGAGGCACTGTTGGAGGCTGCTGCTGCTGGGCCCCTGCCTCTAGAATAAAGGTCACATGGTTATGAAAACTGAGATGACCCAGGCTATTACAACCATGAAGGTGGCCAAGTGGGTCAACCTCTTGTGAGCATATTCAAAAGATTTGGTGATGGCCCCATACTAGTTCAGAGAGTGATGATGCATAGATGCAGGATGGAGCAGGTGCAGTAGATCATGTTCATGCTCAACCACATCTTGTGTACCACCTGATCGAGGAAACCACTTCTCCATGGTGATGTAAAGGATGCTGATAGACATCATGAGGAGTGCCACCAGGAAACTGGTGATGGGCAGAGAACAGATGATGTAGTTTGTGATGATGACAGTGTCATTGATGAGTACATTGAGGAGTGTGAGGAAGCTGAGAACAACCACTACCACGGCCATCCAGTCTGTCAATTGGGCCCCCTGCAGGCTGCCGGCAGGTGGGCCTGAGCAGTTTCTGATGCTGGTTCAGAGGTGCTCCCCCCTTTCCATGTCTCTCCCTGGACCTTGGCTAACCCCTCATTCCATGCATCCGCTCACATGGAGACAGTACGCTCTCTAGGGTCAAAGGTCAGTCTGAAACAACAGGCATGCAACAAGGTGCATTCAGCCATCAAGACAAACCACGGCCCTTCATGTTTTATCAAAAAACTCTGCACGTTTAATGTTTAATGTGACATATATTTGTATATAGTTCTGTATTTTGTGTATACTCATGTGGGCACAATATATCCTTTTCACTTCATGGCTGATTCTTTTTTTATAATTATTCAGTAGTCTATTCCCCTGTGATTATGTATTTCAATATGTCTATCCTTTCCAATAACGTAACAGGATCATATATTTAATACTCTTTACCAATAATTTAAGCACCCCATTATTGTAGGCTATTTATGGTTTGCTGTTCTGACCTTTCCTCTAGCACCACCCTCAGAACAAAGTAGTTTTTAGCTCCACTGGTGGTAGGACTCTAAAAGAAGTTAAATTGCCCTCCCTTTTTTTTCAGTTTGTCATTCTGTCCGACTCCCTCATAATGTGGGGTGTAACAAATGCTGTGGCCAGAGTGGAGCCTACACAGGAGACGACTCCAAAGAGGACTCCTGTGTACAGGCTGTCTTGTGCTAACGGCTGCTCGCAGGACTTTATGCTTGTTTTTACTTCAAAATCTAAGCATACCTGTCCATGTTCTATGATTAAATGACAGGTTTGTTCAATGAGTGATATAAGCTGGGTCATTCAGGTTTTCTTATCGCACAGAAGTCAATAGTCATTACTTTTGCTATAAATTTGATCAACTCTACAAGCTTTAAACCATACCAGTACAGGGTTTGTTTTTTTAAAATGAGTTTTTACTAACTCAAATCAAGACATGCTGTTTTGTATTTGGTTGAGGAAGATGGATGGTCACATTGATAACTGATGGGCCCGACCTTGCACAGGCCGGGGGGCTGAAAGGGGTTTTGGGCCAGATCCTCTGTTTCAATAACTGCTTCAGTTTGCCCCCAGACACACCTGGGGAAGATCTGGACTCTGCTGTACTTTGATGTGTGTTAATGTTAGCATGCTGACATGCTAAACTAATGGTGGACATTATACCTGTTCATGTCAGCATATTAACATATTCATTGTGAGTATGTTAGCATGTTGATATCAGCATGTAGTTGAAAGCACAGCTTCACAGTGCAGAGCTCGCACGATTGTAGACTTTTAGGGCCATCCTAAATCTGCATTCATGTATGTACATGGTGTACTCCTGGACCTCCCAGTCACAGCCCAACTACTGTTCCAATTCCACATCTTGCCAAACATAGTTTAAATTATGAGAAGCATTTTTGTTTTTCAAGAAGACATGACTTCTGTGAACCTTTGGCTGGGTTTTATAGAACCATGTTTTGATTGTGTTCCTGTTTTGTTTGTATTTCCCGCTGTGCTAACATATGTATGTCATGGCATGACTTGATCACAAATAAGCCTCTCAGGGCACCTTCAAAGAAGCACTCTGCAGACATAAAAGTCTGTTTAAAAGTCAATATTATAATACTCATCATGTCTTCTATTTCTGTGACCCTTGTCAAGGGTGAGACAATAACGCTGGTGATTTCATCAGGGTTATCTCTGCTTCTAACAGGAAACCTGATTTACCAACCAGGGATATATAATTTGAACGACATTTGCATTTACCAGGAAAGCAAAAGCAAACAAACAACAACAAATAATTGCTATTGCATTATGAGAAATGCAGTATCCAGTAAATTTTGATCTTGACTCATGAACTAAAAGTCAGGATATCTAAGCCTCTGCTGCTTCAATTATTACCATTGTGATCCTTTTTAAAAAATCTGTCAATTGCAAGTCCCTCATTTTTCAGAAGTACAATACTAAAAAGCTATGATACCGAACCCCTTTAAATGGAACCTGTGGAGAACCTACAGTGATATTGTTGACACACCGAATTTTTTATGATACACCAGGCAGAAATAATAGCCCCTGAACGTTTTCAGAAAGATCAACATTTTCAAGAAAACACATGATAAAACTGGCTTCTGGAAGCTTTTTCTCTTTTATTGGGACACAGTCAAGGTAGAAAACATGGCAAACACAAATAGAAAGCTAGTTCACACTGTCTAAACACAAAATAAAACATATAAAAACACTTAAATATGTTTGATAATTATACAAAGGCTTAGTCTTTTTTACTTGGGCTTTCTCTTATTTGGTATAGCAGCCATATAGCGCCTCTAAATACCCCCCCCTTTACTTAGTACAGTAAAGTGGAGAAATGCAGTTGAAGCACCCAAAATAACAATCACTCTGATAAAACCTGTGAAAGAACTGTGGGAGTTAAGTGATGATTTCAATATACTACGCTACATTACAGAAATTTGAACTTTTAATATCCAGGAATTCACATTGTATACACCACTGCTGACCATACATTGCCCAGCTGTATACAAGGTTTCTTTCTAGTCTTGCAAGTTCTGAGGTTCAGTGATGACAAAAGGGAATTAAGGGATTCAGGGTTGCCAATGCCTTCTATAACAAGGTCTGAGATAAAGTATGCCCTTCTTAAAAGTTTTTGATGAAATTCTGACTTTGTTTTTTTAGAAATAAATTAGAAAAATGTTGATTCATTTTAAGCCGGTTGAATTAATATTAAAAATTATAAATCTAAAATCCCAAGAGCACAAGAACAAACCTTATAATGAGGAAAGGAAAGAAAACAGAAAGGGGCTAAAACCTCAGAATCCTACTAATTGATAAACTGATTCCCATTTCTACAGTCCTTCCCATCTCATTTTTCACGCTAGAAACCCAGGCCAATCACATCTTGGGTCTAGGCTGTTGTCACAGCTGCTCTTGGATCCCACTGGGCATTGTCTCCTGTCATCAGAGGACTGTCCGGCCTATAGGAGCACAAGAAAGGAAAGGGAGAGGAGTATTACTGCCTGAGTGGATTATGTGGAGTATCAGGCAGAGGAGCTCACCGAACCACAGGGGTGGAGAGGTAGGGTAGGATGGCAAATCCAATCTGGATTAGGCCAGGTGGTTTCTCTAGAGGCAGGAGGTGAGCTTGTAACGCACAAGCTGTAAGCTGTGGGTTTGAATTAGAGTTTAACTGTTTTAAAATGTTTTTTACTGCATGTGCATGACGAAAGCACACTAAAAAAATCTCTACTGTTGATCTCTTCTGAGGTAAAGCTCTACAATGATATTAATCAGACATTTTAAACTGTGTTATAAACAAAAAGAAGAAGAATTAAAGGCCAAGATGATGCAGACTACTGAGACAACTTGTCTCCCCTACGCAGGGCCAAATATACCTAGGGGTCCCTGGGCATAAAAAATGGCCTTTACTTACCCCCTCACTCCTACCTCAGCTGACCTCTGTTAATTGTTTTGCCTCCCAGTTCTCATTAAGCACAGAGCTCACAGCAGATTATTCTTTGCAGCTTCATTATATTCCCAGAATCTTAGAGACAACTAGTTCTCTGGAATAATAAATAATAATTTCTGGCACCAAGTGAGCACATTAAAAAATAAATTGTCATTAAACCAGATTTTTAACAGAGCCCTTCTACAAAACAGGGCCAAATTCCTGATGGATTACAGGATGTCTTGGTCTCTCCAGTATTGATTTTGACCATTCAAAATTGTCTTGCAACTTCCTACTCCAATTTTATGCAAGTGCAAAACTACAAAGCTGCAATACCAATTTAAGTTATAACGCTTAAATTGATATAATACCTCAGTGTTACACATTCTTCAAATAATGCAAATTAATAACTTTGTGTACCGCTACTTCACACCCAGAAAAAAATGGGACTTCGGGGCCCTGGGGGTTGTGCAAAGCCACCTTTCAGTGAATTAAGAATTTTGGTTTTGGACTCGTTATAGTCTTGACCTTGTTTGAATTTCTCTACCATCAAGCCCTTGGTGAAAGGTATTTATCAACCACTAATGATCAAACTAACCTTTTTGGGTGCCTTAATTACACTAATAATACCATAATCACAAGGATCTTACCCATCCTCTGTTTCCATTTGACAATAATTCTATCAATGTTTTAACAGTCCTTTAGGTACATGTATGCCAAGTAGTCAAAGTTATGTTTGATATGCAAAAACAAATCTACATTAGATTTGCCCAATAGTGTCTAATAGCTGTCTCAAAACACAAGTAAAGACTTGACATTTGGTCTTAAACAATACACATTGATTTGTACCCAGTCACTAAAAAACATTTTTTTTGTTTAATAGAAAAAAAAAGCAGGAACAAAGACCAGCAAGGCTGACCTGGACCTACAACTTTGTGATATTACTTACCTATATTTTGTGGCATCAGGCTCACTCCCGTTGGCCTGACTGGACATTGAACTGCCATCTTTGGAAAACTCTGAATGGGAAGTCAAACGAGGCCTCTGTTCTGATTGAGTGCGACGGGTAGAGTTGTCTGTCCCTCTCATGGGTAGCCTGCCTCGGGTGGCCTCTCTCCATGGTCTGGCAAGTACAGAACTTCCGGAGGAGATGCAGGTTTGAGAGCTTTGTGATTCGTTTAGACAGAAGACTGAACGGGCATCACTAAATGACACAGATGGAAAGATCTCTTCAGTGGTGTTATCTGTGGCACATATTCTTTGAGAACCTGGGTGAGATGAGGGTACAGAGGTGGCCTGAGGTCTGACCACAGGAGGGCTTGGAAATCTGTGGCAGACAGAGGGACAAGATGGTGGTAGGCGGACTCTAGAGACAGGCGGGGCTGTCACAGGTAGGCTGCAGGAGGACACGTCACCCTCATAAAATTCATTGCTTTCACATCTCTGGCCTGTTTTGCCATGAAGGGGTGAAGGAACTCTGCTGCCTAGATCTGCAATGTTCCTTTTGTTAGGAGATTCTGCTGCATTGCGTAGGTGAATAATCTTACATGCTTGTTGGTAAAGACAGTTGGCCTTGTCCATTTCTGGATACAGATCGATATCTGGTTGCTGTTTGGCATCATGCACCCCTATAACAGCATCCTGCCTGACAGGACGGGCAGGCAAGATACTAATCAATCTTGGCCTCACATTGACATGATTCGGCAGCAGTTCAACATTGTGCACAGATGCCTTCAGACGCTGGGAGACTCCGGTGTTTTGAATTATCATTGGCAGACTCTTAACTGAATTTTTCTGTGGTTTTTCCTCATTTCCTGGTATGCCCTCAGTAGTCTGGAATGAATTGTCCATCAGAACCTCTGGGGGAGGAGGTGGTAGGTTGTCTACATCTAGGTCATCCCTGCCGTCTGGCCAGCTGTTGTTGTTATTGTTGCCATTGACGACCAACCTTCTCTCATTACCATTTACTGTGGCAGATGGAAGGAACCCACTTTTCCTGGGTATCCTGATATGAGGTGGAATATTAGCGAGGCTCTGCCCAGGTCTACCATCAACCCCTTGGCTAAAAGTATTTATCAGCATTCTGACAGAGTGGCGCTTGGGTGGTTGGGGTGCTAAAATTGGTAAGGAACCAGGTGATTGGTTTGCTTTGAATGGGCCTTGTTGTACACCTGGTGATCCACATAATGAATGCCGCCTTAGTCTAGCTCTGTACAGGCTGTAATGAGGTCCTTCTAACTCTTTGTATCCTTGGATTTCAGCCATCTTTTTCATTCGCTGATCCAAGTTCCTTTGACTCTTTTGCAGCTCCATCATTATATTTACACATCTGGTGGATGAAGCGAGGTCCAGTTTGGTTGCAGTGACAGCAGTTAGGGGTCGCTTAACTTTAGGCTGCTGATCCAGCATGTAATTTGCAAGCATGTAGGGAAGAGGTTGGCTGGGATCTGGTGGGGAAGAGTTTGACCTCTTCCTCTGAGGCCGATCACCTTCATCATCCTCACAGTCTTCATAATTATCATCGTCTTCCTCCTCATCCTCTTCATCGTCTTCATTATGGCCTACCAGGTTGGGTAAATTAAAGGGTGGAGTATCAAATGCTCCACGAATGTTGATTCCAGACCCACAACTTCCAGATCCAGCACTCCCTCTGTGGTGGCGGTGCCTCTCAGACCCAGTCAAACTCTCATTTTCTCCCCCAATACCGCTGTCCTCACTGTGCAGTGCTGAATCCTCAGGGTATGATTTCCTGATGGCAGCCCCCTCTACCCATGCCAACACTTGAGTCAACCTCTGTTCTGCTGCCTTCTTGGCCTGTAACTTCTCAAGCAGTAATTTAGACAGGGAATAAAAATACTCCACTGCCTCCTCAAGTGTGGTGTCACCAAGTGTCTGGACCGAGACCCCCACAAGCCTCATTTTCTCTGTTGAATGCTGTAGGAGTTGCTGTAACAGATCTGGAGGTGGATCAGGAGTGCAGGCTGTTGCAGTGCTAGGTTTACCTTGCATAACAGCTGGGCCCATCATCCCAGAAGGCAAGGCAAAGTAGTCCCCATGCTCCTTCAACATCAGCTCCCCTTCCTCAGCCATCTCCTCTAGACCCTGGTTGATCTCCTCAAAGCGCAAAACCAAAGAAGACATCATGGGCTGAAGGGAAAGCTGCGTCTGGGCAGCCTGGTCCAGCAGGGCCAACAGGGTCTCATATTTGGAAATGTTTGGGTTCAGAAAGGCATAGGCTGCCTGGTGAGCCCTTACCATGTGTGGTGGGAAGTCCACCTTTGCTTGGAGATTAGTGGACTTCTGCTTTTCGGAAGATTTTCTCTGGCCTTTATTTTTCTTTCTTTTCTCTGTCTTTTTAATCTTAGCTGTTCGTACAACCTCACTGACTGTTTCTAGGGACATCACATTCACCTCTGTTTCTTTAATGTCCACTGTGATTTGGGCAGCCATTGTGTCGGAGGCCAGCTGAGACCATGCAGTCTCTTTTGTCGGATGTTCTTCAGTAGGTAATGGAAGTTCATTTTCTTTCTCATCAGTCTTCAAACATTTGCTGTCCTCTTCTACAGGTCTAGAATCAACAAAGTCCTGTGGTACTTCAGCCAACAGAGTCTTTTGAGGTTCAGGTCCTTCTGGCTTTGAAAATAACTTCCCTTTGGATGGAGAGCAGCCCATTTTTGGACTAAAACAGGATTCAAGAAGAACTTCAAAGTTTCTGATGAAGAAAAGTTGGTGTGGAGAAAAAGGTGAAGCCAAAGTGTGAATCCATAGATAAAGTCTTCTAGAATCCTCAGCTAGTTTTCATGTGATTCTTTGGACATCTGGAAAGACACCAGCAACCGGTTGAGTGAAGTGACTCTCTACCAGGACTTGCAATGGTAAGGAGCTAAGAGGATTGGAGAAGGATTGGGGGCTTTCTTCCCCCTCTCTCCTGCAGCATGCACAGATGGTCATGTTAAGTGCATCAACGCACACCCTTGTGCACACATACAGGCATTTACAAGTAAGACTTTAAGCTCATCAGGTTAATCAGAGCCAAGTTTGTCAGGTGGTGTTTTTAGCATCATCCACTGCTGCTGTTGGGTTCACTTGAGAGATAAACACTTCTGACTCTCTCTGTTATAATATTGCTAGAAATGTGGATATGTGCACTTAATGTGGATAATATTTTGCTTTACTGTAAATCAATGGATATATTTTTGTGTCGTGGCCATCATAAAATCATTCTCTCTCTCACACACACACAGAAATGTGTCTAATGTGTCAAATGTTTTCTCACAAATTAAACCAGGAACTAAGATAGTGATCTTTTTTCTGCCCAGTCCTTGGTGTGAATTCCTGTCATGCTAGACACTTATCAGGTTTAGTTGACATGCCTCCACGTCACATTTTATTCTTTGCAAAGATGTGAGATGACAGTACAGAGCACATCAGCAGTCCGCATGTATCTGACAAAGACACATTGTGAGATGAACATACTGTGAAGATAAAAAGTTGCTCCTCTAGCAAAAGGCACGTAAGCAGACAGTATGTGTGTAGATAGTCTCAGTCTAAAGTAAACCAGTTCTCAAGGATGTGAAAAGTAGCGGAAGGTGCACAAACATATAGCAGAGGGAAAAAAACACGGTGTAAGAGGTCAGACAGTCACCTGACACTATAGCTACACTACAGCATAGCTCAAAAATCTTGCCTCAACTTTAAAATCAATAAAAATCTTTTTTATCCAGGCATTAAAAAACTACATCTGCATGCTTACCACTTGGTTTGCGTGAAAAAATCATGACAGGCTTAACAGCATCTATTTATGTTTGATTTTCCTTAATGTAAAAATAACTGGTTTGAATTTGTGCCCTACATAATATTATAAAGAGTATGGTTTGGACCTGCTCTATATGAAAAGTGCCTTGGGATGACTTTACTTGTGATTTGGCACTATATAAATACATTTTAATTGAATTGAAATTTAATTGTTTTTTCATTTACTAATGCATTATAGATCTGTCATAAGCCATTAGTAGAAGAGCTTTTCCTATGCCAGGTTGTAAAAAATCTGTCCGGCCACTGGGCCATTAATGAAGCCATTAAAAAGAATGTTGTTAGCTTTTCACTTTCAAAAAGGCAAAGGTTCTCTGTTTTAGATTTGATATTAAAACAAAGCAATATTTTTTTTTTTCAGTTTTAAGGTATTCTGTCTGTAATTCTAATAATTTGGCAGAATATCATTTGCCTTTCTGCAACAAGTTTCAGCCATCAGCTTCTGCCCCCTCCTAGCAGGTCAGAGGTTAACAAATCATTAGGGCTTTAACACAAGACAGGATTGTTTATTTCCCAACAACATTGCCATTTTTAAAGTATGACCACACCAATCCCCAAACCTTAACCATGTGGTTATAACTGTAACCTTGACAAAATAGTAATTTTAACCAAAACCATGATTGTTCCCTTACCCTAACAAGATGTTTTTGCCTAGACCTAAACAAAACCTCCATAGTCCATAGTGTTGCCACAAGAAAAAGCAGATAAGATAAACTTTATTGAACCCACATGCAGGAAACTGTATTTTTGTTCATGTCTAGTGATTTAAACACATATTTTCAACAGTGATTTGGAATGGTTTTGGAAGGCACAGCCAAATTATGTCATCCTGCAGAAAATGCTCCTGTGTCATTTTGAAAGGCATGGACCAATTGGGTATTTTATTTTTTGACTTGAAGGACTTGTTGATGTCAGGATGTGGCACTTACAGTATTAAATTTGGTGGTCTTAGCCCATTTCTTCATGTACCTCTCTAAAAATTGTACATCATGGTGTAATCGTTGAACACCACAACAAAGAAAATAAATGCTGGATTCTGTTTGAACAAGGGACTTAAAGGTTCCCTGCAGTGTTTCTGATCTACTTCTCAATTGCCTTTGTAACCATTTTGTAAATTCTAGACTTTATTTTGTTTGTCTCCCAACATGCAGTCCTTAATGCTGTTTCAAAGCCTTGTCCACAATGCCAGGTTGGTAGCCACAGCCATGATATGGCACTATTCTAAATATATGTTGGGAGCATAAGACCATGGTACTTTTCTACTCTTTGTAGTGTTTTATTTTCACAGATAGCAGACGACCAAAAAAGCTCATGTCACACACAGAATACAATAATACAACTATTAATTAGGCCTTTGCTGCAGGCTCATTGACTCTCCCTGGATTAACGAAGTTATAAAAAAAACTGCACTCTCAGATATGGGTAACCTCAGCATCATAGAGTCCCAGAATGACTGAGCCCGGCTATCTGTCTCAAAGCAGCTCTGTAATCCTTGCCACCTACGTCCAGGTGTATCACAGTAACAAGAACTGGGCAAGCTGTTGGCCAACAAAGCAGAAGGAGCTTAAGCTGCTGGAGATCTGCCGTGTGCTTCACATGCTGTGTGTTAGTTTAGTAGACTTTAGTAAATACAAATTTGAGGTCATTTTAAAAAAATGTTTTTTAGTATATGCTCTGTTATACTTGTAAGGAGAGTTTTGATGCTTCCATACCCACTGTTGAGGGTTTACACAACTGGACTGTGCAATCACATTTATAGCATCTTTTACCGTCATATGAATATAGTATGTCAAATACTTTTGGATGTCAATAACATGGAAAAATGTGTAACGTAGTGTAAATGCTTTTTCTATTTTTCCACGAGCTGCTGGGGGATCAATAAGCTATTTTATCTTATCTTTTTTAAAATGCACTCTTGCACTGTTGTTTTCTTTCAGATTAACTATGATGTTATATATAATTTGATATGATGATGATATGTGACGTTATAAATATTAGTAGCTGTTAGTAATTAGCAATAAGAAAACAGTTAGTTAGTTAGTTTATCTGATTATAACTCTCTCTCTCTCTCTCTCTCTCTCTCTCTCTCTCACACACACACACACACACACACACACACACACACACACACACACACAAATTTCAGATACAGCTCATGCAGTATAATGCGTATTGTAATGCATTCACTTCCTGGGTAAGGTCTTGGATGAAAACTGAGACAGCACATCTTAGAGTTCTTCGTGATGTTCTTTTAGCAGCTGGCAATGGCCAAACATCTATTTTATGGCTTTTAGATCTTACTGCAGCTTTTGATAGAGTTGACCTACTACTACTACTAATACTACTACTACTACTAAGGCATTGGTTTGGCATATTGTGTCAGGACCACTGCTGCTGCCCCTGCTGGCAACTAGTGGAAGACCCTGTTTCTGTCTCTCTCTCTTTCTCTCTGTGGTGGTGTGGGTGTGGTTGTGACTGGGGCTGTGGTTGTGATTGCAGGAGTGGAGACAGGTGAGCAGGAGGCTGAGCCACCTGCAGCTAATCACCCACCTTCTGCTATTTAAGACCGGTTCAGCCATCCATTCATCGCCAGAATATAGACTCTGCTTCAGCAGTCAGTGTATCTCCAGCCTTATTTGCAATCTGTTTGATCTCAGCTGTCACTCTGCTAATGCTTGTCTGCTCTGCTTCCAGCTCCCTGTCCAGCTTCCTGCCACATCTCCCTCCTGCTTCAGAACAAAGACTCGCTGCTCGCCTCATCCATTTTGGTCACCATCGACATCCACCCTCCTGTAACCCACTGGATCCCGGACTCCTCCACTAGCACCCCCATCTGCTCCTGCTCCTGCTCCTGCACCTGGCTAAACCCCCCCACTCTGCCCTGTCTGTCCTGCTCTCTGCTCCAGCCTCTGACCTGCTGAGTATTGCCATGCTCTGTTTGTCCTGACCAGCCCTGAACCCTGGTTGTTAGCTCAATTTGTTAGACGCTCTCCCTTAGTTGTATTCTCTTCTGTGCTTAGGCATTGGTTTTTTGTTTGAGTTGTGTTTTGTGTCTGCACTTTGGGTTCCCTGCCTAGCCCTGACATATTGGATAAAGTTTCAGATTGGTTGTATTCCTATCTTTTTAATGGGAAATTATGTGTGGCTATTGCCCCTTTATAATTCTCCATTTATCTGTTACCTCCAGATCAAATCTACCATATGTACAAGTATAAATATAATTAGTTTCCATTTTCATGTGGATGACTCATATCTAATTCTCGTTTGATATTTGAACAATATAGCAAAAGATCCTGAGATCCTCCAGCAGTGGTCTGTTGGCAATTCATGGGTCAAGACTGAAAACCAGAGGAGACTGAGCCTTTGGAGTCAGGTCCCCACAACTTTGGAACACTGATATCTCGTGGGACTTCCAGCTTAGCAATAGAGTAGGACACAACTTTCAGGGCTCCTGCACTATTCTAAAATAACTCTATTTCAGGCACATTTTTATACTTTTTTCATTTTAATTTTTGTCCATAACTTAAATTTCGAGTTGCTGTCGACCAAAATGCCTACAAAACCTACAACGGGAGCCACTTCATCGCTCCTACAGCGGCCCGCTCAATCCACTGCATCCCCACCTTGTGGTGACCCCTTCGCCCCTCCTGATGGAGCTGGCATGCCCACAAGTGTCTCCACTGATTGCTCTCCTCCCTTTGCAATGAGATGGCGGTGATTTTCAAATCCAAGCTACAAGAGGCCTCAAGAGAACTTATCATCCATTAAGACGGAGTTACTGGCAGTAAAATCGGAATTATCTGTCAGCATTACCAATATTCAAACCGACGTACGAGCTCTGAAGGGTACTGTTCGTGAAATGGAGACTTCGCTTTCCACCTGTACCGGCAACATCGCTAACCTTCAAGCTAAAGTGGAGCATCTATATGCTGAACTGGTAAAAGTGGAAAATAAATGCGAAGATCTTGAAGTGCGCATGGCGTAACAATATAAGAATAGTGGGGGTTTCAGAGGACCTTAACTCTTCCTGCTTTGCAACTTATACAGTCTGCTTTCCACTTTAAATTGCGTCCCTCTGGCTTTAAATACTTTGGGATCAGTGTAACCAGGATGGTAACCTCCCTTTATTCTGCCAATTTTACCCCCTTATTGTCCAAAATTAAGTCTGACCTTTTAAGCTGGAGAAGTTTGCCCCTTTTGTTGATTGGAAAAATTAATGTGGTTAAAATGAACATCTTGCCCAAGTTCCTGTTTTCATTTCAATGTCTTCCCCTGTTCCTACCAAAACGGAAGATCAGGATATTTCTTGCTTTATATGGTGTGGAAAAGCACCCAGAATCTGCAAATCTGTACTTCAAAGATGTAAATCCAGTGGGGGATTGTCCCTTCCAAATTTCCGATTTTATTAGTGGGCCGCACATATCCACAAAATTTTGTGTTGGTTTAAATGAACAGACCCTCCATGGTGTAAGTTAGAGATACAGTCGTATTTCTCATCCTCTGGTAGCTCTCCTCACCTCATCTCCTCCAGTAAATCTGTTGGAATGCTCATTTTTGACCCATGAGTCATCCATATATCTAAATCAGTAGCTCTGGGTTCAGGGCTCTGCCTTTTACTTCTTCCATGTAGGGACTAGCCACAATGGGAGATACTGGTGAGCACAGTTGAGTTTTGTCTGTAAAAGCCCCCATTGTATTGGAAAGAGGTGGTGCTCAGGCAGAGGTCCAAGTAGTTCACAAATCTGGTCTGGGTTGAGATTGTTCTTTTTATAAGGGGGTGATCATGCAGACAAGGGTTTCATCACTGTTTCCACTGTCTCCACAGTTAGGATGGATGTAAACGATGAGGTCAAATCATAGGACATCATGGTTTCATCTTGGTCCAGTTTTAATATCTCACCTTTTCACAAAGTCCACAGGGTTTAATATGGTGAGAAGTGTTCTAAGTGAAGATGGCGGATATATGTTCGGCAATGTTGTAAGTCTTGATCCTGAGGTTTTGACAAACTATAGACCTATATCTAACCTTCCCTTTCTCTCAAAGATCCTTGAGAAAGCAGTAGCTAACCAGCTGTGTGACCATTTACAGAACAATAGTCTATTTGAGGCTTTTCAATCAGGATTTAGAGTTCATCATACAGAAACACAGAAACAGCCCAGGTGATCGTAACAAATTGCCTTCTTATCTCTGTCCTCGTCTTGTTAGATCTTAGTACTACATTTGACACCATAGATCATCAAATCCTGTTGCAGAGACTGGAAAATTGAATTGCCATTAAATCAACTGCGCTAAGCTGGTTTAGGTCCAATTTATCAGAGTGCTCTAGATCGAATTAGCTACACTTCATGCATGCCTCAATGAAGTAGAAACCTGGATGACCTGCAATTTCCTAGTGTTAAACTGTTAAAAGTTCATGTACTGCCCCCAAGCACCTCCAATGCACAGTTTCTAAAGATATCAGCACTCTCGATAGCATTGCATTGGCCTCCAGCACTACTGTAAGGAATCTAGGAGTTAACTTTGATGAGCATATGTCCATTAATGCACATAAAGCAAATTTCCTGGACTACCTTTTTTCACCTCCAGAACATAGCAAAAATCAGGCATATCCTGTGCCAAAAAGATGCAGAAAAAGTAGTCCATGCATTTGTTACTTCTAGGCTGGACTACTGCAATTCTCTATTATCAGGCTGCCCCAATAAATCGTTAAAGACTCTCCAGCTGATCCAGAATGCTGTTGCACGTGTACTGACAAGAACAAGAAAAAGAGATCATATCTCACCCATTTTGGCTTCTTTGCACTGGCTCCCTGTCAAATCAAGAATTGAATTTAAAATCCTTCTGCTAACCTATAAAGCTCTTAATGGTCAGGCACCATCATCTTCAAGAGTTAATTGTATCCTATCTTCCCAATAGAGCACCACGCTCCCAGAATGCAGGATTTCTAATGGTTCCCAGATCCTTCAGTTATCAAGCTCCTCTCCTATGGAAATCAGACCTCAGTATGGGTTCAGGAGGTAGACACCCTTTCCACATTTAACAGTAGGCTTAAAACCTTCCTCCTTGACAAAGTCAATAAAACCTGTATTATGCTATATATACTGTATTGTGCTATATATACTATATTGGATTGCGCTGAACCATCGTACTCCTTGGGCCAATGTGGGAATATGACCTAAAATAAACAGATTTCAGAATTTGCTATTGTTGGAATAACTGCATTATACTCTTGTGGACTTAAGTGTATGTTTACCAGATTAATTCTTCTGCTGAGCTTAATATTGAAATAATCTATACATCTAGTTTCTTCCTAATATGAAATGCAATTGATTCACAAATGTGTAGACTCAAATTAACTTTGAGTCTACACATTTGTGAATCAATTTTACTGTGTTACTGTGCATCTTTTACAGTACTTTTGGTCTAACTCTTGTTTCTGGAATCTGACTTGTTATCACTGTAACGCGTCATGCTTCCAGTAAAACCTCAACGGTAAAACCCAGGGCAGAACATTTTAATATGCAAGCCAGGGGTTCTTACTCACATACTCAACCTCTTAAACAACTGCTCTTGTGCAAAAAAGTGATATGATTGAGATCAGAAACGCTATCAACTGCTGACATACACACAAAATATGAGAAATCACAGAGAGTTGGAAACAACAGGATTCCTATCATTGCTGTTACGAGGAAGTATTCAACCATTTCTGGTAAAGCTGATAATCTACATCACTGTTGTTGAAAAGCTTAGATTTGGATGATGGCAAATACGGGCTGGCAGGGGATCAGGGTGCAATCAGAGAGAAAATGATGTGTTTTCTAATATATTCAGATGTCATGAAAAGCCATCAGTTTTTGTTGCACATGGCCAGTGTGTCGGTAGGACGTGCAACTTTAATACCTTTGAGCTGGATCAGTAGTGACTGAAAGACACTTGTGTAAGAGTCTCAGGTGGCTACGTAGTGCTATTTTCAGCTGTTTCTCTTCCAGCCTTTTCTCTTGGGCTTGAACAACAGGAGTGTAATAAAACTCAGAAGCTGAGCCCTCCCTGAGGACAGATAATGTCAGTAGTCTCAGGAGTTATTCTTTGGTGTGTGTACGTATATGAATATATGTATTATATGCACCTTAAGAATAGATAATAAATAATATGGCATGTTTTCTCTGTATCCAATTAGATGGCTTCTTATGTTTCAGCCAATCACATGACCATATAAACTAGGTGTGATTTAATGTGATCATGTTGTTTTCCATCTGCACAGTTTGTAATTCTGAATTAAAATAGGAGAAAAAAACATTAGGAGAGTTTTCACTTAGCTGTGGGGGGCAGCTACCACATGCAATGCTGAGGATGACCTTTTTTCATTTAGAAGCTTTACTGACAACAAGGTAACAGTGATTTCAATTCAATTTTATTTGTATAGTGCCAAATCAAAACAAAAGTTATCTCAAGGCACTTTTCACACAGAGCAGGTCTAGGTCAAACTCTTTATGATAATACTTATAAAGACCCAACAGTTCCTGTCATGAGCAGCACTTGTTGCCACAGTAGTGAGGAAAAACTTCCTTTAGACAGGCAGAAACCTCAGAACAGAACCAAGCTCAGTGATGGACAGCCATCTGCCACGACTGGTTGGGTTAAGAGAGACAGAGAGAGGGGGGACTGGGGGGGAGGGGGAGAGAACGTACAGTAATACAATCCAAAGGTGTGTGTGTGTGTGTGTGTGTGTGTGTGTGTGTGTGTGTGTGTGTGTGTGTAAAACACAAAAATAAAACAAAATAAAACAACACATTTATAAATAAAATATATAAAGATACACAATGTGTAAATTAAGAGTAAAAAAATAAAGAAAAAATTAAATACATTCTGTACAACTATAGCGTGATTGAACAATATTGCAAACCAAATCATCTGGCAATGTTGTCCACAATGTTTCTCAAGAGATCAGGTGTCTTTAAAACTTTCTTGTTTTATAAATAATTTATATAAATATAAATAAATCTGACCATGTGAATATGGTGTACACAGCAGTTTTTATCAAGTCATCATTTTCATTATTGATAGACACTATATTAAGAAATAAGACCATATTTTCTGGAATTGGGATCAAGACTTTGGGAGTCTCCCAGATCAATAAAGAAATTTGACATAGACATAGGGACATAAAATAAAGTATGAAGAAAGGTACTCAACCTCCTTTTGCAGAAGGAACATAAAGGGCTAATAATAATAATACATTTTATTTAGAAGTGCCCTTCAAGTCATCCAAGGATAGTGTACACAGATAAAAAACAGCTATAGTACAATCAAACAGATAAAATAACACGTAAAATACCATTTCCAGCAACATCTTATTTTCAGTAGACAAAGTATTAATTTTGAGTGGAATTTTTAGTGGATCTACTATTGATGCATGGGCGGATCCAGATTAATTTTAGTTGGGGGGCACGGAAGGTACAACAGATATTTTGGGGGGGCACTGAAAAGTTATTTAAAAAAAATGAATATATGACCTTTTCATTTTGGACTGTTAACACTAAAATTATGATGGACATGTTTCCTTGTTTATGTGAATTACAACAACATCATCTGCAACATCTGCCTGTTATGGAAAACTTGTAAGCTCAACGATAGTATCCTAAGGGCAATTAAGTGACAAATATTGTCTAAGAACAACACTATTTACAACCCTGTCAAATTTCACTTCTCATAATGTTTACTGCCAATTATCACACATAAAATATGAAACAATATTATGTACTTTTAGTAACCAATTCTCACCTGTAAACCATAAACATCAAAATGAGTTCCACCCAATACATCACAGTGAACAATAGCAATCTTTACCCTTGACTTGTAATAAACTATGTGCAGTAATGTACGTTTTAAAATAATAATAAAATACAATAACAATACTCCATATTCATAGATCATATATTAATGCACAGCTCAGTAAACATCATAGTGTTCTGCACAGAAATGAAAAAAGCAGCTCCCAATATACTTTCCCAGTGAGCAATACTATTTACTCTACTCTATTTACTCTCTATATGACGCTGGAGTCAGGACCAATACATGAAAAGCCAAACTTTAAATAATCAGGGTCATACTTCCTCCGTTTTCTGCTCGCCCCAGACACTGTGCCCTCTCTCACTTTCACTTGAGATACTAATAATCGATCCATCTTGTCTCTTGTCAGATGTTTACACTTTTTTTTCTTTTCAGATTCATTTTTTCACTCGCCGCGCCTCCCCTGAAGCCCTCTGGCGCCCCCCAGGGGAGGCGAGCCTCACACTTTGAAAACCGCTGGCATAAACCATTTAAGATTTTTGAATACCCTACCACTTGCATTTTCTCCACAGTTGTCAGCATTCAGCAGAGTGAGACTGCTTGCACAACTGTGCACAGTATTTGCTTCCACAAGCGACACAAGAGTTGAATATCCTCTCTTTGAGTATGATGAATATTGAGCAGGTTTTTTTTTTAATCTGTCAGATTCCCTGTGGCATTTCTGACTTTGAGTGGCACAATGGAGCAGTTCTTTTAATGATCGTTTTGTTCATCTTAAACTATCCAGCTTAGCTACAGTGGCCAAAAATGAAAAAAATGTCAATAGATTACAACACAGTATAAATGAGTAATTTCATTTCTATATTGAATAACACAAAATCAAAAACCATATTTTATTTTAAAACAAATTTCAAGCATAAAAGATCTTCTAAAATATTTCAAATATAAAAGGGTATGATAAAAAATCAAATTCAAGTTGTCCTGGAGGAAGCTTTAGAAGGACATACTCCTACGCTTCATTTTCACTTTTGTTCCTCGCCTGTTGAACAGAGGGTAATTTTTTTCACTGGACATAGGCATTATGACCACCTCTGAATCAGTAGAGCTGAACTCACTTAGTATCTCTGAGGTCCCCAGTATAGTTGGTCCATTTGATAAGGAAAGCCTGCCACTTCTTTGAGAGGCTGCGTTCATTCCAGGGATATCTATATCTGTCTCTGTTTCTGAATCAAGATTTGGACTGGAGATGGTTGTTGAACCCCAAAGTGCTTCGTAACACTTAGGTAAAAAATGGCAGAAGATGATGCCATAACTGGATACTAGAATGGCTGAAGCCTGCACAGGGGTGCCCTTTTCATGGTTGGTGATATAGACTGGGATAAAACAAACCCATACAAACAAGTACATTAGCATGCTGAAAATGATGTAGCCTGTTTCACTGAACTCTTGTGGAACCTTTCTGCTTTTGAAGGCCAAGAGGAAGCCAACCAATGCTAGCAGAGCGATGTAGCTCAACATAATGCCAAAACCTATGTATGTGACACCTTCACTACACTGGGTTATTTTCTTCATGCTTTGTGGAGATTGAGGTGTATCATCAATATCGGGAGAATCAAAGATGAGCCAGAGGAGACAGATGATTCCCTGGACAGTATTAATGATGATAACAATTACAGGGGGCTTGTACAGTTTGTGTAGTGGCCTGCTGGTAATCTGACCAAAGGGAAGGAAAGCCAGGAAGATATGATAGGCCTTGATTAGGATGCAGGACACACAGAGAGTGAAGCCCATCGCATACATTACCTGGCGGGTCCGGCAGAGGAGCACACTTGGCTTACCCATGAAGCATATCACACTTGCGAAGCTCACTGCAACACCCACCATCATCACACAGGACAATCTCACCTCAGCTCTTTTCATAGGTAGGGAATCTCTATACACTAAAAAGATAATGAAGGTAACCAACAAGAGCAAGATGCCAAAGGCTGCAGCTGCCATCATGGTGATGGGATAAGGATCATTCCATTTTAGGAAGGACTCCCATCTTGGCTTGCACTGATTCCAACCCTTGAGAGACCAAGTTCCATTGGGACACTTTTTACAGTCATGAAGATCTGTTAGAGGAGATGGTGAGGTACGTATTAGGCAAAACCAAGCCATTCTGGTTTAGTTAAGTCTGCAGCAGGCCACCAAATGTTTATAGTGGTAGAAATAAAGTTTACTTTTAAAGTTACTTTACTATGCTTTAAAAAAGACCTCATATTCACAGCATGGACATGGACAGCATTTAAACATGGAGACATCCAAAGTGCCATCTTTAAGGGCTTCAGTGTATTAAGCTAAAGTTGATTATAATATCAGCATGTCAATCAGGCATACCCCAGGCATCTGAATAGGTCCCCTCCGCACATAGGGTGCATTTTTTAGAGATCATATCTCACCCATTTTGGCTTCTTTGCACTGGCTCCCTGTCAAATCAAGAATTGAATTTAAAATCCTTTTGCTAACCTATAAAGCTCTTAATGGTCAAGCACCATCATATCTTCAAGAGCTCATTGTACCCTATTTTCCCAACAGAGCACTACGCTCCCAGAATGCAGGATTTCTATTGGTTCCCAGAATCTCCAAAAATAGATTTGGAGCCAGAGCCTTCAGTTATCAAGCTCCTCTCCTGTGGAATCAGATCCCAGTCTGGGTTTCGGGAGGCAGACACCCTGTGCACATTTAAGAGTAGGCTTAAAACCTTCCTCTTTGACAAAGCTTATATAGTTAGGGTTGGTCCAGGTGAGCCCTGAGCCATCCCTGAGTTATGCTGCTATAGGCTTAGACTGCTGGGGGACTTCCCACGATTTACTGAGGTTCATTCTCCTCTCTCTCTCCTCCACCTGCATCCATTCATAACCCATCAATGCATTGTACTAATTCAACTTCTTCCCTCTCTCCTAGTTTTGTGCTCTTCTCTCCTGTCGCTTTCCGCAGGTTCTTGTGTTACTGGATCCCCAGAGTCCGGACCCATGTTTACAAGCCTCTGACTGACAATGTGCCCCCGTTCAATACTGCTGTTCGATATGTACACGCCTGTGGATTATATTGCTGCTTGTCATACACCCCCCCCCTCCCTCTCTCTGTCCCTCTCTCTCTCTCTCTCTCTCTCTCTCTCTGTCTCTGTCTCAACCCAACCAGTCGTGGCAGATGGCTGCCCATCACTGAGCCTGGTTCTGTCCGAGGTTTCTGCCTGTTAAAAGGAAGTTTTTCCTCGCCACTGTCGCATCAAATGCTTGCTCATGATGGGAACTGTTGGGTCTCTATATGTTGTCGGGTTTCTCGACCTGCTTTGTATGTAAAGTGCCTTGAGATAACTGTTGTTGTGATTTGGCGCTATACAAATAAAATTGAATTGAACTGAATTTGTAACAGCAAGATACATTCAAGATCTTCTTTACTGAGCCAGGGAAGCAGGGCTCTGAGCATCTTAACTGAGGTGTCTGAAAGAGCCAAACAAGAGAACAACCTGTAACTCATCAGTCTGTGCAGAGATGGCCTTTACAGTACATGTTTAAACAAGCCTTTGTTTTACTAAACTAAAAAGTTAAGTCATACTGGGGTTCATGGATATATTCAAAGATATGATATCTATTACTGTAAAATAGAGACTGTTTTTAGCATTCAGCAACTACAGCTTCTGTGTTGAAATGAATATTTGCCGTTATATTAACGAACAAACTGGGTTTTTTCCCAGTGTAAGATAACTACATGTCAGATTCCTGTATTCCTCGTCCCATCCCAAACAATGTGTTAGGATCACACTGAAAGGCAATCTACCTCGCTGATCTCTCCTTGAGAACTCTAAATTAATTAATCATACAGATAGGGTTAACAACAGTGCAAGCTTCTGAACAGTCTCTTCTTGAAAGCATTCATGGTGTTACATTTGTTTCTTTACTTGAAAAGTGACAGAAGTATGTACTTGAAAAATTACAAAAACTGAGCTTGAGAGGGAGGTACAAACCTGCCTAAATTCATGCCTCCAAAAAATAGTGCCCAATTATTGCATAAAATTGTGTGAGTGTAGAATTGTCTGTTTCAGAAAGGTGCAAGTGTCTATGATGATTTCACCACTGGGAGAGGGTTTCAGGGATTTCAGGGTGTGTAGCATGATGTAACAAATTGCTCTCGTCTTGCCTGACATATAGACAGTGATTACAATGTCTACTGGGGCAATCAAACCTGCCAGTGGATGCTGTGTGATAAGATATACCTATATGTGTGAGTATGGTGTTTTCTTACTGTGGTATTGGCTGTTGAAAACCAGATGACATTTTTCATATCGAGTTCTATTTGTTCATCAAGGACACGGTAGTTCCCGATCTTTTGAAATCTTCTGTGGCGTCCATCCCTTTCCCACACGATCACATCATAACCACTTACAAAATCTCCATTTTCATCAAAGAAACAATTCTGGTTGTCAAGCTCAAACTTAACCCTCTTTAGTTCTTTAAGAAGCTGCAAAGCAAGGGACATAATGTCAGTTAAAACGGTCCTTTTACAAAGATTTTCATCATTTCGTCATTTAACAGGTAATTTCCCAAATGATTATCAAAGTGAAAAAAAAAAAATGTTATACTCTACAACCCTGTTTCAAAAAAAGTTAGGAATTTGTGCAAATTGTGAATTAAAACAAATATAGTCATTTCCAAACTATGACCCATGGAGTAATATTCTTTATACAATCGTGTTTCACAAAATCGCCCTATCCCTGCTTGTGCTCAGCTAATCCTTTTCATACTCGGTCATGCTACTATCACCTCACTGATTAATCTGTGTTCCTGTGGAATGCTCCAAACAGGTCTTGAGGAGCATGAGGAAGCTATTCTTTCAAATTTCAATCTGTTGGAGGGAAGTTAATTTCTCCCATGCATAAGGAACTGTTGCACTTCAGTAGCTTTTTGAGAGCGTTTGCTATGGCCCACACAGCTACTTTTGTAGGTTTCACCTGTATCCAGAGTCTTTATGAGATAGTCATCATTCTGTTCTTGTGGATAATTGAAATTACATGCATTATGAGATTTGATTTTCAGTTCATCAGTTGTGGGACAATAGAATGGAGGCTTGTTTGAGAAACATTCTGGTGTGCAGTTGAATCTCAGATTCTTGTATTCTTCAATGAAGTGGTTATATCCTCCTGGGGTTGCTGTAAGGTTCTTTAGATAATTGTCAAATGATTTACTCTTGCCTGCAACAAAGGTAAAGCCCAAGATGTCCCCAACCTTGTTGATGCAATCCATTTGGGCAAGGTACCAGCTCCTGGACCAGGCATCACTGGCAATCCAGATCCTTGATGTGTTGGTCCTGATCATTTCCTCAAAGAGGACCTCTACCAGTTCTGCCTTGAGGATTACCAGTACCACCTGGGCACTGGAAGAGCGGATCTGCTGGGCAACTTGTTTGATCCGTTGTATGCTGAGTGAATGGTGATGGTAATGAGGCAGCATCTCCTGATAAGCCAAGCACACACTATTTGCCTCAGCATCCCTGAGAAAGCTCTGGAAAGCTGCTCTGCCGTATTCATCATCCCCATACACTACCCCGACCCAGTTCCAGCCATAGTGATACATAAGTTTGGCCGCAGCTTTAGTCTGATGCTTATCACTTGGAATAGTGCGCATAAAAACTGGATAGCATGGCTTTGTACTCAGTTCTGGTGAAGATGATGTGCTGCTCAGCTAATAACGAGATAGATTTAAAAAATAAAAAAAATAAAAATGGAATTTATATATGAATTTGAAGCATGATTTCAGGTTTGGAATTAAAGATACATACATCTGCAATGGATTTTATTCAGCAAAGTCATCAATATATCTGTAAGCCTAATTTATGAAAGAGGCCTCTGGTGAAGGCACATACAATTTATGTTCAGTTTAATATATTATAGAACAACCTCTTTTTATTGATTGATCGGCTGATCTTTGTTTCAGTCGTTAAGTTAATATAAACAATAATAAAATCAAGAATATTTTAAAGTGTTCTCACAGGCAAAAGAAAAAAAAAAAGATTAAACTAGAAAAAGATCATAGCAATGACTGAAAAATTGTAGACTGAAGCCAAAGCTAATTACACCCACCCCCTCACAATACAAAACATACAAAACCTGTGAAAAATATTAGTCTTACACACCCATAGTTTCTTTATTTTTTATGCATACAAATGTACTATAAATGTATAAACATATACCACTTAGAATTTTTTTTTATTTATTTTCTTATTATTTTTACTATATCCAATTTGCTTGTCACTCCATTTTGAATATTCAATAATAAATATTTAGATTAATTAATATGGCTGTTTGAATTGTAAATAACTTGGTTGAGGGGAAAAAGAAAACATTGCTGACATCCCCCCAACGAAAATAAGAATGTTTTTGTTACAAGAACAAAACACTACAACCCACAGGTGTCAAATGAAAGATACACTTCCTGGCACATGTATGAATCGCTCATGAACAGCCTTCACTTTATGATGACATGGCAACAGTATACCTATGACAACATCCCCAGGCCCCTGGGCCCCGCAAATGGACTGAGCATCATCACATCCGTCCACATGAGTCAGAATACTGGTCAGCATGATCAGAGCTGTGAGGAGGCTGCACAGCAGACACTTCTGCATCTTGAATGGTGTGAGTGAAAAGGCACTTCAGGCATGTGCAGGAGAACTTTTAATCTCTCACATCGAATTTGGGAGGAGCTAGATACAGTGCATGCAAGAAACCTGTTTAAAAGTGGAACTGAAAAGAATGTTTCATGCATTAAATGTCATCATTCAGGCATTTCTCACTCTGACAGATGCTAGTACATGGTAGGAAAGTTTCAAAGAATACCTTTAATTTTGACACAAGTGTTAGATAGAATAATGAAGAATGCTGAAGACTGTCCATGAACCTTTAGAGGCCTTGAGAGTGAGTGTCTCAATAAATGATTGCATCAACAAATCAAAAAAGAATAACTTATTTATTCCACCCTTATTATCATAAACAGAATGCTGTTAACTAGATGCTTTTTGGAATGATATGCTTTTTGGTTGCTGTGACAGACAAGGCTGGACTTTGTTTTTTTTTTGTGGTTGTAGTCTCTTCTCTTTATACAGGTCTGTCCAATGCTTATTCTGAACTCTCCATTTACGCATGTAATTTCCATACCTGTTTATCCTGTTGAGGGCCACGGGGTGCTGGAGCTAACATAATTTAGAGTCCAAGTTCCTCTGACCTGCATGCTAGAGGTTGTCACAGATCAACCTGGCTATAGTAACCAACACTCAACCACAGGCTCAGTCAAGCCCAGCCCAGATTATATTCAGTCTGATTGGGTCATGTGGTCCTTTACTATTACTGTGGGTCTCAACTCTGAACTGTGAAGTGCAGGAAAAGTTCTGCTAATATCAGTATGCCATAGGTCAGCCTCATTTTGGATCTAATCTAATAAATAATCTAAATCTAATTAACCTCTGGCCTGGGTCCATTTCAGATGTGATCTCTTTCTTATACATTCATTTTGCATCTTGTGAACACCCTTTTGCCATAAAAAGGGCTAAGGAAATCAGACATCCTGTACTATACCATGATAGGGAAAATGGCTGCCATGAACAACAGACAAAATGTGGTTGAATTTACATCCTTGTATCTTTTGTGTTCACGTTACAGGAGTGGATGCAAACCATCCTGTTCATATGGTCTCAGTGTCGTTTATACTGCACTAGAGATCGAATGATCAGGACCACTGCTCCTGCCCCTGCTGCCACCTAGTGGAAGACCCTGTTTCTGTCTCTCTCTCTTGCTCTCTGTGTGTGGTGACACGTTTGGTCGAACAAATGAATGTATTACTATTTTCCGATAAATGTAATGTCATGGAGCTGCACGGTGGCTCAGTGGTTAGCACCATTGCCTCACAGCATCGCCGGTTCGCGTCCCGGTCAGGGACAGGCTTGGGATATTTCTGTGTGGAGTTTGCATGTTCTCCTGTGCAGCGTGGGTTCTCACTGGGTACTCCGGCTTCCTCCCACAGTCCAAAAACATGCTGAGGTTAATCGATTACTCTAAATTGTGCATGGTTGTTTGTCTATGTGTGCCCTGTGACAGACTGGCGACCTGTCCAGAGTGTCCCCTGCCTTCGCCCAAAAGTCAGCTGGGATAGGCTCCAGCCCCCCCGCGACCCTGCAGAGGAGTAAGCGGTAGATAATGGATGGATGGATGTAATGTCATGTTAAAAAAAAAAAAAAAAGTAAATTCACAAAGCACTTGATTTTCAGTCATGATAAAAGTTAAAATGGTTTAGTAAGATTTTTCTGAGATCTACATCACTTTGGATAAAAGCATCTGCTAAATGAAATTGTAGAATTGTTGTAGATGTTTTTCTGCATGTACTGTGTGGTTCAAAAATCTGAGACCACCACCTCTATCTTGCATTTGATTTCAATGTAACATAATTTTATAAATATCAGCTTAAAATTTTGATTTAAAAGTTGAATCTTTGAAAGATGAACATGAATATCTATTCAGATGTTTTCTAACGAGCTTAGTATTCGCTATGCCCCCCTTTTGTTGTAGTGAGAGCATGTACTTAAGCTGGCCTGGCATTAACAAGTTTGTGCCAACCTGATAATCTCATGCCATCCCAGCAAGATTTGACATTGTTCCAAAGAGCCTCTTGTAGTGTCACAGAATACTTGGCTTACTCAGTCTTCAAGTTCCCCCATAAATGTGCAATGGGGTTGAAGGCTGGTGTCTGTGGAGGAACGTCCATGACAGTCAGGACCCCTTGGTCTTATTTGGTTTTCAAGTAATTCTTGCAAAGCTTTGAGATGTGTATGGGGTAGTTATCCTGCTGCTTTATGAATCCCTAACTCTCCACAAAGATTCAAACCAGAGGGCATAGCATGTCTCTATAAAATGGAGTGATACATCTCCTTGGTCAGGGTATAAGATAAGATAACGTAAGTTATTCCTTTATTCATCCTACAGTGGGGAAATTTACACTGCACAGCAGCAAAGAGGGTCGAAGCCGATAAATAATAACTGGGCTGAAGAAAAGTATTAACTAATTCACACATGTATTAACTAATTTACACAAGGATTATTTACAAGTTTACATGAGAATATGAAATATGTGATCAGTATATACACAATGGACAGGACATTGAATTGAAATAAGAAATTAGATATTGCATCATGAATTAAATATGGAATATGAAATATTGTACATTGAATTGAGAGAAATATTGCACAGTGAATGGAATCTAGAATAAATATACCGTCATATAAAAAGAGTGTTGCACAAATGTAATGATATGAAGGTGTATTGTCTACTGGAAGCAGTGCTGGTTAGAGTCTGACAGCCGTAGGAATAGCATAGTCAATTTAGCGCAGGGCTGCACGGTGGCTCAGTGGTTAGCACCGTCACCTCACAGCAAGAAGATCGCCGGTTCGCGTCCCGGTTCGCGTCCCTTTGCTGTGTGGAGTTTGCATGTTCTCCCTGTGCAGCGTGGGTTCTCACCACAGTCCAGAAACATGCTGAGATTAATTGACTACCCTAAATTGCCCTTAGGTGTGAGTGGTTGTCTGTCTTGTGCATATCTGTGAAGAGTTTGTATATATATATTTTTTAATTCTCAGGTTCTCGGGTAAAGTTTGTACTCAAGGGTGGAGTACATTTACTCAATATCAACACCTAAGCAAAACTGTGATGCACTTTATTTGTGAATTGCTGCTTTATATTTATACCCCACTACATTTCAGAGAGAATTGTTGCCCTTCATGGTGTTAAGTAGTGAACTAATTTGACTAATTACAACAATTAAATGCTGCTTACACAGTGATGCATCAGTATTAACAATGAACAGTATCAGCTACAGGGGAAATTTGTCTGCAAATCTAGTACTTTCACTTTTGATACTTTGAATGCATTCTGCTTATACTACTTCTGTACTTTTACTCAAAAATTGGAAAGACTTTTTTTGAATGAAATACAGTACATTACTGCACTTGAGATTGAAGTACTACAGAGAACTTGTCATCTAGCAAACATCCATGTGTGCAACATATTCCATTGCAACGGGCCTGTTTGATTATGAGATTATACTCTATTGTGGATACAAACACAAATTCAGTTGCTTTGCAGTACCCTTCAAAATGAATAAGACTGAAGACTTGTGTGAATTGTTTACACATTGTAATTGAAATATTTTGATTAAATAATGAATTGAATGAAAAAAGCTATTTAATGGAGCCAGTGGTGGATTGTTGGTAGTAGCACTGAAACCCAAGTGTAAGTGTCAGGAGGATTATGACACACCTGAGGAACAGTTGTAATAAGCATTGGACAATGCTGCCCTCTGCTGGCAACATGCAGTAAGATAAGATATGATATTAAACTGATAAGAACAGATTCTACACTTGATCTGAGCCAAAAGTCAGGGAAGCAATGATACAGTAAAACATGTTGCTTGCAAACAAACTAGAGGACAATGTGTGCATGGTGTTGTCACTTGATTAGATTTACTTTTATTTGCATGCATTATTATTTAGCTGTTACACTAATCAGTAAAATAGAGCGGTATAGTACAGCACTGGAGGTGTTGTCCAAAGCTCACTCAGTTTAATCACCAGTCAGCCTGTATGTTATACATCTGTACGTCATGGCCTTGGGTGCAGGGAGTTCTCAAAAGTTGAGCAGGGAATATCAGACTGTGACATTAAGTTTATATCCAGTGAATTCAGTGAACACTTTTTTCAATTGCTTAAACATATCTTCAGAAACACTGTTGCAGTGTCCTGCAAATGGTGGACTCTCACTCAAAACATTTAACTTGTGTGTCAAAAGAAAATAACATCAGTAGTTTACTGATACCAAAATTAAATTACCCTTTATCAATGGTTACAAAGCAGTCAAATGTCAAAAGAACTATGCCAATATGACATAAGACACCAGTCTTTTTGTGATTCAGACAGCTACCTAACAATAAGTTCAACTATCCAATATGTGGTAAGTTGCTGAAAAAATCTAAACATGTTAGCTATTCATTTTCAAATAAATGAGCTCAAAAATATACAAACATGTTTTGCAACAAAATAAATATTCCATCAAATAACACAATTTGTGGCAAAATAACATATTCTTTCAATCAATCATTAAACAATGGACAACAAAATACAGCTATCAGCTCTGGTTTAGTCTTAATTTGTGCTGTCTCTGGATTCTGTAAAGTAAATGGAAGAATCATGTATATAATGTCAATAACAAAATGACAGTCACATACATGGGAATGATGAAACAATTACTGTAAACACAGTTTGTTCTGCCAACTGGGCAATACAGTAAAACTGAAAATAACATAAGTAAGTAATACTGTACCATTGTGACTTACCTATTCTCATTCCGAAAAAGTCTGGCAATAGATGCCAGAATCTCAGACTCAGAAAGAGCCAACCCCTTTGTCCAGCCTCTCTAAAGGACAAGCCATGACTAGTGACATGGTCAATGATTGTTGCCTGAATTTAATTTGAAACTTGACCTCTATTTTCTTCTCTTGCTACTCCTCCACCACACATGCAAACTCATCTTCCTCAGCCCCTCTGCCATAGCCTCTCACTCTCTGACTGTGGCTTTGGCCGCTTGCAAACAGGATGGAGGTGGCATCTCTCATAGATGGATAAGGACTGTTTGTTGGTTGAAGAGTTCTGCAATGGAGTTCCACACATGTTCATTGTGGATACATAACTATGCTAGTATTTTCTGTCATCTATGAATAGTTGTTTTTTCCTTTTATTCAATGCATTCCAATGGTGTTCCGGGGCTCTCTTCCCAGAATACACAAGCAAAAGTAACAACTATAAAAAACAGAACAGAAAAAAATGTCCTCATGAGCAAAATTACAAATATGTAGCAAAATGCAATGCATTCATCTGTCATGTCAAGCTGACAGTCCAAATCTGGCTTTTCCACCGAGCTGGTGCTAGTTCAGAGCCAGTGCCTGACAGCACCAATTCTTTGTGTTTCCACCACCGTAGCACCAGCTCCAGGTGCTAAACACTGGTGCTGAACAGGCACCAACTCTTTGCTGCTGTAGCCAGTTTCCAAATAGCATTTGCAACAGGCTTTGAGACTGGGACACACAAGCGGTAATTTGTGTCCATTTTCACCAGGACAACCTTAGTCCGATCGTAGATGTAATGGAATGTCTCCCGGGACACACGGAAGTTCTGTACAAACTGTTGTGCTCACCTGCACTCACAGTAGCGAGATTGCAGATGTGGCCAAGCAACAGGGGACCTCCGTCTCACAATCAGCCTTAAGACCCTCTATAAAGATAAACATAGATATTATCATCAACTTATTGTGTTTGTTTAACTTCTATGTAATCGATGCAAGCGTAGTCAAAGCTAAGTAGCCATAGTTGTTGTCATGTAAATGGCTACGTATGTAGTGAGGTACTGATGTTTACGGTGACGCAATGGCATGACTCCGACTTGGCTCCTGGTCAGTGGAAAAACAAACCGGTTCTTAGGAGGCATGAGATTTGAACACCAAACTAGCACCAGCACCTGGTGCTTCTTTGGTGGAAAAGCCCTGAAAATACATTAATACAAAATACATCTAGAAAATACATTAGGCCGATAAGCATTGCACAGTCACAGGTTGAATAGCTCTTCTACTTCAACGACAACTTCCTCTTCTCCTGTGCCAATGGACTAGACAGATCCTCAGAACTTTCTGCTATTGCACTGTCTCAGCCTAGTCACAAAGTAGCAAGTGTGTGTGTAGGTGTGTGTGGAAAAGAACTACAAAAAAGACACCCTGTTAAACATGTTACAAGGATAAGACATATGTCTAAAGTAAAGTTTTAATTGGGTGTTACCCATTGTGGTCTGGAAAAGTCCTCAAATCCTCCCTACAGACTGTGTATATATAAAGAAAATACAAACTAAGTTCCTACGAATTATACTCATTGATCAATTTCTATTACATTGTTGGAAATAAATTGATAAGGCTGGCAATAACTCCAGTGTATCCAACTCTTTGCATTTCCATATTCATATTTGTAGAAAACCAGAAGAAAAACAAAATTAATTAACTTGAGGGAACTACACGCAAAATGAATTATTTCAGTCACCTCACTGTGTGTTATTTTAACTATTTGAGCGATAGGTATCAAGTCAGTTGCATTCACCATCAAAAATAAATTCTTTGACTGATTCTTTTTCAACTGGTAAAAATGATAACATTGCTATTATGACTTCAGGTTGAAATTACATATACACTGCATATAAGTGAACACTTTAGATTCACTTTTATAATCTAAAGGAATCAAACACAACAGAAACACAAACGTTTTTTGTTCATTTAACTACATATTAATTATTGAGGTCAGTTTTGTCCAAACCATTTGCAGTCATGTGGGATGCAGAACTTTAGAGATACCTCAAAATATAACGTATTCCATTTTACTGGCTGTGACTATGAACAAAAAAATTAGCATTAAGCTTCATTAAGGTAGAATTTATGTCAGAGCTGTTGTACTGGATTGCATTAGGTAGAACAGATCTACCTACGTTAGTTCTCAGTGCTTGTAGCTAGCATGCTCACTTAGGCCAAAGTGCAGTACTTACAGTCGCTGTAGGAAATTGCCATGGATGTTCAGAAGTTTATCTGCTGATTGAACAAAAATCTATTTATCCTCAATATCGATTAAAACGAGAGAGAAAATTTCAGTTTCTTTTTTTCAATAGCAGCTAGAACAGCATTTCCTACAAATGATGGGCTGATAAAATGTTTATAACCTCTGAACTTCAAATGTTTAAATCTAATATCCTTTGGTTTTGAAATGCTTACTTAAAAATTTAAAAATTGCAAAGTAAATATCTATGCACAAATATTTATTTTTAGTTATGTTGCTCATAACTTCTAGTTGTGAGTAACTCAACATTGGCCGTCTCACCTTTATCATTCAGGTCATCTTGCATTGTGAGCATTGTATCACAGGGTCAAATTAACTTTTTCATGTATATATTAAACTGAATACACAAACCAAAACTCATCTGAAGCATCCCTAACCTAATACAGGACAAATTTTTATATAGACAAGCAACATTACAGGAGACAACACTGCATATACACTGACACAGCTAACAGGCTGGACTCGTCAGTCCAACCAGCTTGGTCATATGGGCAACTGCCTCAGGGTCCAAGACCCTTAGGAGCCTGAGCAGTCTATGTTCATCATGTGGCAATTTATTTGAAGCAAATTAGATAATTCAAAGTATCTTTGTTAATACTGTATGAACCACTAAAATATGAAAAGATAGGTGCTAACACATGGCATTATAACTCAGTGTCTGGCTTCATCTTAAATCTGATTAAGTTTTTTTTTTTATTATTCACTGTGCTGTTTGGTGCAACAGACTAAATACATTTCTGATTAATTGATTTACAACAATGTCATTATTATTACTGACCAAAAGTTTGTATAGACCTTGTGTTTTTTCTTTAGTTTTGTTTGTTCTACACTGTAATTGTTAATAGTGAAGAGATCAAAACTATGAAAAACACATGTATAATTATATAGTAAACAAAAAAATTGTTAAACCAACACATTTTATATCATAGATTCTGCAAAAGAGTCACTCTTTGCTGTGATGACAGCTTTGCACACTTTTGGCATTATCTCAACCAGCTTCATAAGGTAGAATGTTTTTTACTTAACATATGTCATGTCAAAACTGAATTAGTGAAAGTTCTTGCCTTCTTAATGCGTTTAACATCAGTTTTCATTGGTTAATGGCTAAACTAACTAAAAACTTAAGGTTCTGGTTCCAACCACTGTGTCTATGTGAGACACACAGAAGATGAAAGAATGCTGTCTGCATATTTGGTTCCCACCATGAAGCATGGGGGAGGAGGTGTGATGGTGTGGGGGTGCTTTGCTGGTGACACTGTTGGTGATTTTGTTGAAATTGACCCTCAAATCATGGCACACTTAACCAGCATGTCTACCACAGCATTCTGCAGTGACATGCCATCCCATCTGGTTTGTATTTTGTGGCACCATCATTTGTTTTTCTACAGGACAATGACTCCAAACGTACCTCCAGGCTACATGAGGGCTATCTGACCTAGAAGGAAAGTGATGGGATGCTGTGTCAGATGATCTGGCCTCCATAATCACCTGACACACCCAACAGATGCTATAATAAAATGATTACATTGATGGACTATACATTTAAAAAAAACATTAAAACTTGTATGAGCTTCCTCAGTGGATGGGGTTTACAACAAATGTGTTCAATGGCATTCATGGAGCGAAGAAAGACGAAATGAGACTATGACTTGGATTCTAATTTATTTTTTAAAAATCAGCCATCCAAAGAGTTTTCAAGTGAGCTGACTGTTTTCAAATGATCTATGAGATCCCTTTCTTTGTCATTGCTCTTAAATACAATCCAAATAAATTAAAAACAGTAACACAGTTCAAGTGGACTGTCATCAGTGTTGATCTAATCTTTGATACAATACAGCAGCTTAAATACAGTGGTATTAGTAAGTAACACTTTACAATGAAGTTAGACAAATAAATTGATTATGTCAGAATTAGTGTAAAAAGTTAAAGATTATGGCTGTTAATTCCCTAGTCTTCCCACTGTTGGCTGCCCTGCAACTGCCTTGACAATCAAATCAACCTCCATCTCTCAGTTCATTCAATCAGTGGGCTAACAGTGTGTTAAAAGTCACATCTTTAGATAAGATTCATTAGTTTCTTCACTGTTCAGTACTTCTGTACTTGTGAAAGCCCTCACTCACATAATGCATTCCCAAAGCTTACCCTAAACATCAATACCAAGTCTGAACCCAGCAACTCTGTTTTGAATATCTGTCTGGAAGTGAGGACAGGCCATAATGTCCTCACATTCCAAAAATGCCCTCCCTCCCAATGTCTAAACTTAAAGACAGATGTACACACACACACACACACACACACACACACACACACACACACACACTAATCATGCTAAAATAGAGAAGTTTTCATACAGTGGAGCATGTACCATATCATACTAATGCTACACGACCCTCCTGTGCCTTTCTCGGTGGGTGGCAGGCAGACCCGGCGGTTTGAGGGAGGAGGGGATGGGCAGCTCGTGCAGGCTGTCCGGAAAGGTCGCGGGGCTCAGCTGCTTCAGGATAGTCTGCATAGCAGTGAGGAGCAGCGGCGCTGGCCTTCTTCCTGCCAGGTACTTGTACGTCTCCTCGCCCAGTACCTGACTCCAGCGCTCCGGCTCTCTCTTCAGAGCTTCTTTCATTTTAAAGTGAACCTTTGGCATGAACATGAGCAGGTTGTCCAGACACTGCCTCCTCTCCCTTCCGCCCACCTCCTTGGCGTCGCCCAGTTTCTCCAGAGTGACGTCCAGCGGGGTCAGGCCGTTGCGGTCCAGGGCATGCGGGGACGCTCTATTCCCCAGCAGCATGATGACCGCCTCGGGCCGCAGCAGCTCGCAGGCCAGATGTAAAGGGGTTCGGCCGTCCTCCGTGCTGAAACAGACGAGCCGGTCAGTGTCATGTGTCTCCTGTAAGATGAGAGCAAGGATGCAGCGCCTGTCGTAGCGGACGGCCATGGCCAGGTGTGGGGTGGAGGACGGGCAGCAGCAGAAGCGCTCCCCGGGCTTTGCCAGCGCCTCGTCGCTGTACCGGCTGAGCAGATACTGGGCGTACGCCTGGTGATCGTGAACTATAGCGTAGAGCAGCGCCTCTGACGGGCTGTAAATCCTCTGGCTGACGTCCTCCTCCTGGTAAAAAGTCTCCATTGTCCGCATGTCTTCCAGCATCCAAACCGGCTTCAGGTCCCGCACGGCCCGGTAGAACAGCAGTGAGAAGGACTTCCGGTGCTTGTCGATGCTCCGAGCCGCCGAGCTCACGGTTAAAGAGGCCATGGCAACAAGCGACCCGAGGGACGGAACTTAATGTGGGCTGTGTCCTCAGACAAAGTCCTTCATCGCCGAGGAGCCATTACATCAAGAGCTGCGGAGTTATATGGACAGAAGCATGACGTTTACTTACAAAACACCGAGCATAGACCGGGCACCAACTCCGTCTACTGAGTCATTAGAAAAGTGAAACATTCACATTCCTCCGCCGTCTTGCCAGCTGCAGCACTCCTCTCATCTCTGCAGTATGCGGCGACTGCGCATGCGCGCAATGCAACTTTATTGACAGGTACAAACGCAAGCGTGGTTCCTGGTTCAAACCGTTCAAACCGTACAGTCTGTGGTTCAAATCTCATGCGATCTGTCCTTTTGAGCTTAACAGGGGGTAAGAGTTCAGTCAGCTAAATTTAAAGCCGCGAGCAGCAACGAGCGTTTTTCAGGTTTATAAAGGAGTGAGACCAATCACACGCTTCTCCTTTCATCACAAAGCCTGCAGCATTTTAATACTTGTGCACTCAGAGCCTCGCCATTTGTACCTCTGAAATCGAGGGTGTCTATGTTCAGAAAATAGCACAAGATGTCTCCAGGGAGTTTAATCACTGGATTGCTCAAATGCATCTTGGTTTAAGAGCAGGTATGTGATGTCATAGGCGACGCCAATTTCCGCCAATCAAAATGGCACTTTTGGTTAATGCTTGCACTGGGGCAAGCACACTGAAATTGGCAAAATTATGGCACTAGGTTTTGAGGTATATGTATTTTGTATTTAAGGCGCTCCCTATGGGTCAGGCTCAAAATGCTTCAGTAGGCCTATTCCCAAACATTGCCCGAGGTTATAGATGATAGATTTCTCCTTTATGATGACTGGACAAATGGTGAATGAGTTATGGCCAACTTCATGCAAATTTCTGCCCTATGTAAACTAGTTTACTGTTTTGACCAATCTTGCTCATTTATAATAGAAATGCTAATGCGTGTTAGTCTGGCAATACAGTCAAAATTCAAAAGTCAATGTCACTTTACTGATTTTCACATTATGCAAATGAGCAAAATCACAAGGGGCTCTCATATTTAAAGAGGCATTTTTGTGGAGCACATTGAGCTGGACTTCTTTTTTCAATTTCAAATCGCTGTGACCTTTTTCTTTCTTTCTTTCCTTTTTTAACATTTTCAGTTTCAAATTTTGAAATTTTGTGTCCACTGTTTCCAATTAAACATAGTGATTAAATTCTGTTTTTATTAACATGCATGAGAAGAGTTTTCAGCAGGCTTGAATATATCTAGTGATGAGATGAAAAGATGTACTACTTCTTTTCCATTGCCAGTAGACTAGTTTGCCTTGCTGTGTTTTTTGTCTGATGTGTCACATTCAGCATCTCTGGAAAACAGACAGCAGTAGAAAGCAGCACAGTGGCAAGTGAAAAGGTTACTGCAATGCTTATATGTTTTACTTCAGTCCCTCTTTCAAACTCAATGCTGACTGAGTATAATTGTTGCTACACATTGTTCCCATATTGTAAATTATTATAAATGATGCATGTCATAAAATTGCCCCGAAAAAGGACAGACAGACAGAGTACTTTATTAATCCCTTTGGGAGGTTCCCTCAGGGAAATTGAAATGTCCATCACTTCACATATAGCACTATTTAAAAATATAGAATAAAAAAGTATTAAATAATAAAATAGAAAGACAAAATCTAAAAATTAGACACAATAAATTATGCAATAGAGCAAACAAAATTTCAATCAAAAATAGACACCTGTAAAATGAACAAAGGAAAAATATGCATATGTGTATGTGTGTACCTGAATATGTACATACCCGCTGAACATGGCAACAGTTGTAACAGCGGTAGATATGAGAATGGTAGAGTGTATATAATAGTAATATAATATAATAATATAGTAATGTAATATATAATATACACTACTATATATAATAGTAGTAATATACTACTAATAATATGTGGTATAATAATAATATAGTATACTTCACTGTGCTATATAACATCAACAACAGCAGTGACAAGGGTAAGAATTAGCATGTCCATCTCAGTGTCATGTTTTAATCACCACCAATTAGAGCTGGAGAGATGTCCTTTGACCTGGGAGTGAATGCCCTTTCCCACTGAAGGCATAAGCCAGATGTTACGGGTGTTAGTAGGGTTTTGTCCAGTGTGAAAGTGGTATTAGATTGTTTCCTACCTCCCAAAAGGGTGTAGTTGTCGAAAGTGGTGGAGTAACAAAGAAAAACATGTAACACAGTGTAAATACTTTACCTCACTTAGTGTAAATTCTTTTCTACTTTTTTGTATTGCCACGTGTTATTGCTGACTTATTTTTATCTTAGCCACTCTATTTGTATTTATTTTTGAGTTACTGTTCTTCGATTCGCCTGTTCTGCTGCTGTAACAAGGGAATTCTCATATATGGAAATTAATATTTGAATTTTGTTGTTTGTTCAGAAGGACCATTAAAGGCTTCAGTTTCAAAAAAAATTTAAATCCTCTGTCAGTTATTTCATGGTCCAGACTTTACAGGGTTAATTATATTTTTGTGTAACGTCTCAATCTGCAAATTTAGTTGTATTGGAGAAACATGAACAGTTCCTTTTGAAATGTACTGAAGTAGAAGCATACAGTAGCATAAAATGGAAATACTCAAGTCAAGCACAAGTACCTCAAAATTGTGCTTGAGTACAGGACCACATTTATACACAGCTATCAGGAGCAAACCACCCTCTGATTAGTGAATCAGACGCTGTACCTCCTGAACCATAGTTCTAAATCCACATATCGATGCTTTCCAACTGTAGACATTTATAAATTTAACGAGGCTGCAGAGAAAAAACATTTTTACATAGTATAATAAATTTTTTTGCATGCAAACATGCATTCAGCACCGTTAGCACGCCTGCATCCGCTAGCGACTCTACTATACCTTTGTAGCACAAGTTTAACTTTTTCAACCTTTTTTGATTTAGAATAAATAGAATAAACTTATAACCAACATAAGAAATAATACGGCTAGATTAACTCAGAAGGCTCTAAATTCGAAAAGAGAAGAAGAAACAAACTGATATCAATATTCAAACTCAGGAGACTCAGATAATGCTACTCAAAATGTCCTGTATTTAAGGATGTAGAAATTTAACAAAAGTAATCACACATATACATAATAACCAACAAAAAAACTGAGTCTCTCTTTTTTTTTTTTTTTTTTTTTAAAGCTCCTCCTCTTCAATTCAGTTCAAAAGGGGGAGAAAAGAAATACTTTTAAGTCTTTCGGGGTTTTCCTGGAAAAGTCAACTTTCTTTCTTCCTACCAGCCCGGTAGGTGCACGGTGGGTGAGGGGGGGGGGGGGGGTGATGATGATGATGATGATGATGATGATGATGAAGAAGATGATGGTTACTGATGAGGGGAATGATGATTAATGGTTGTCCTGGGTCAGCTCGCCATCGAAACTCCGGGGAAGAAAAAAACCTGGCCTGATAACAGGGCCAGATCAAACGTTTTAACTTTACATGAAGTTAAAGTCCATAATTTTAACATGTGCTTATCAAAAATAATTAATCACAAACGTTCACAGTTCAAAATAAAACTAAAGAAATTCATCTAAATCACTTTAACAAACAAATGCCATTTAATTAGCAATCAACAATAGCTGCGTCTTACCAATTCAACTCGTTTGTGATCTTAAATGTCGTCCTTCGTCAAGGCGATCTCCTGTCGTATGCATCTTGTTAAGTTTATCTTATTGAAATTCTCTCCGTCCGTATGCGTCTCCGCGTCTCTCACACCATGTGTCTGTGTCTTAATTCCGCTTTAAAAACACTTCAGGTGTGCAGCGATTAGGTATGACGTCACATGGGATTTAAAAACGGGATAAAACGAGACTTGGTGATGTACGCAGTATGTAATTGCATTTGATTATTAAAAGTTTCTAAAATAACATATTACAATTTAAAACAACACACAATTTAAAAACAGCTACTCAGGTCATTTTGTGACCTGGGTTACACCTTTATTTTTACTCCATCCTCTTTTGCTCATGTGTTCTCTCTTGATAAGAGATGCTGCTGAACCTGGAAGCTCCCTGCACTTTTTGTTACAATTTTCAAACACAGACATTGTTGTTGATTGTCTAACATGTTTAGTAAACATATGCTTAAAGGCATAGAAACAAAGTTAAGAGCTGGAGTTCTTATTATTCAAAATTTTGAAACCAATATTTTCACTTTTACTGCAAATGAATATCGGCTCCAAATATCGGTTATCGGCCCTGAAAAACCATATCAGTCGATAGTTTGAATGCACACATTGCTGTCACATCTGGAGCTGGTCTGGCTGCCTTGTTCTGTGATCAGATCTCTGTGTAAATTAAGTCTGTCCCGCCAAACCACATGAAATAGAACAATAGACACAACAATAGAAATGCACATATGCTTTCTTTCCAAGAGTGAGATGAGAATATAGATATCTTTTGTCTCTATATTAAGTACAGGCCTGGAGTCAGGATGGAGTTTGTGTAGAAGGCACAAGATAAGGTACCTTAAGTCCAGGGGCCCGTTGCACAAAAGTAGGATTAAGTGACTGAGCCGAGTTCAACGAATCCAAAACAAGAGCGTCCAGGCTTAATTGGTTGCACAAAGACCAAGCCAGGATGAGCAGACACGGATTCAACAAGCCAGGTGAAACCAATCCTGGATAAGTGCTTCCTCAGATAGACCCCGTCCATCGATCAAAGATTCACCATGGCAACGAGAGCGGCGTCCTTTTCCCGTTGGAGGCAGAAATCCTCATGGAGGCTTGCGCGGAGGTAAAGGAGCAAATAAAAAAGAAAGGCAACATCGCCACAGCTATAAAACAAAGAGAGAAAGTGTGGCAAAGTATTTGAATACGTAAATATATTTACGTATTCTGGCGCATTCAGGCACTGTATTGCACAAATACACACACACTGCCCCGCTGAAACCATCAAATTTACTATCCAAATAGTTCATTAACATCTCCGAAAACATACTCTGATTATGAATCAGTTGAAATTGTAAGTAAAACTGAATGCAGATGTGATGAAACTGTGTCAGTGTAACTCCAGACGGTATAACTCTTTGATAAATAAATGAACTCACTGATTTAATTGAATTTCCCTTTGGGATAAATAAAGTTCCTCTTATCTTATCTTATGTTTGCTCCTCATGCTCCATGCTCCTCTGCTATTTCATCAGCCTATAGGTATGCAAGTGTGTTTGTGCGTGTGTATGCTGATTGATCACACACACACACACACACACACACACACATATGTTTTGACTCTGCTTTCTATCTTGTAGAGTCACTGTGTGTTTTGAAAGGAGCTCATGGTTTACCTGCTTTGATTTATCCTTATTCAATAAAGGAACATCATGCTCTATAATGTGTATTTATATTTATATGGGAGGTGTATTTTATATATAGTGTATGGGAAACTGTAAATTATCTAATGATTGCAACATCATTTAAATCATCATTTAAAATAAGATAAACCTTCATTTGTCCCACAGTGGGGAAAATCACAATATACAGCAGCAAAGGGGACAGATGCATTAAAATAGTAAAAAAATTAAAAACAGGCTAAAAAGACGATATTAACAAATTTACATTAGAAATTCACACAAAACTTGGATTAAATATGCAATGATTGAAATTAAGGATCACAAATATTTAAATAATGACAGTGGGTGTAGTTGAATGTGATAACAATGTGTAGTGGGCAGTGGAATAACTATTGGTTTCCGTTTATGGTGACTGCTGACTGAGATAAGGGATGAGATTAAATAGATCCTGGAACTTTGCCTGGTCTGGAGCAGGTTAGCTCCACAGAATAAATCTCCATGGCAACTTATACCATAACATATCCCACTTTCCCCTATCGTACTTTTGTGCAACCGGATCATGGATAAGTTGAGCCAGGATAACCAAGATATCCCGGCTTAATCCCTTATCCTAGTTTTGTGCAACAGGCACCTGGTGGGAGCCTGCCTCCTCTGCCTCGTCCGCTTGAAAACCTACACAAAAACAAACACATTTCCTCTGATTAGATGGACTCTGTCAGGGATTGACTGTGTGCTGCAGCAGCAGCAGCAGCAGAGGTCAGTGATGCAGATGCTGTTGTTGGAGCATCCAGCCAGTCAGCAGGGCTCACCTCATACACCTGTTGCAGGTGATGGCTGTCACACACAG
>JBBMOC010000006.1:0-14826 GCA_037975185.1 Centropyge bicolor | reverse complement strand
AGCAGCAGCAGAGGCCAGTGATGCAGATGCTGTTGTTGGAGCATCCAGCCAGTCAGCAGGGATGACCTCATACACCTGTTGCAGGTGATGGCTGTCACACACAGGTGTGGTCTATGAGGAAGAAGGCTCCATGTGAGAAGATTAAAAAACATGTTTTCATCTAAAACTCAAAAATGCCTCATCCAATTCAAATCAAACCTTCTTGTCCTTCATATTTGTGCATTTACAAATGTTTACAAACATGAAACTTCTTTGGCCAAAGCTTTGCAAGTGAGAAACACATCAAAATAGTACACAGCATTGTTTTACTCTCTTAACCCCTTTGATCTATGTGACAAAACTGCATCTATTGACCCATGGTGAGAAATCTCTGCACCAATTATATTTGCAAATAGAGTGCAGTTTTGAGTGAAAATTCATTGTGTAATCAACTCTGTGGTAACACTAACTTGTGATTCAAGTGATTCAGTATCTGATCAGACAGTAATTTCCTTCATATATGTACCATTCTACATGTTTCCAAACAAGAAATGCCTTTTCCCAAGACTCTGCAAGTGGAAAACACATCAAACTACACAGTAAAGAACACAGAGTGTCAAAGTGTAAACGCTTAGAGAGTTTAATTTAACTCTCTTTTAGATAACATTTGGTCCCACTCAAAATTTCAGTAAAATTTCTTCTATGGCCAACATCAACTTTTTAGAGTTATTCCTACTCAATTCAGTGTCAAAATTAACAATGAAATGCGTAAAAATATTTAATACTGTGGTTCATATTCACATTGTTGAGCAAAATCCTTACATATTATTGAGCTAATTTTACTCCAAATTTAATTTTTAAAATGACAATCTAATTTCTAATAATATTTCATTTTTATTTTTCTATAGTGTTATTTTTCAAACGTAGGTGATATGATGCTCTTACCACAGAGCTGACTACGCAATAAATTGCAAATACACTCAATTTGCATTCTTAGTTGTTGAAGAGTTTTCTCACCATAGGCCAGTAGATGGCAGCCTTGTCACAGAATAAACTCGGGGTTAAGCGAGGAAAATATGCAGACAGTCTGACAGTCTGATGTGTTTCCGCTTGCAAAGCTTTGGGGAAAGAAGTTTCTTGCTTGGAAACACGACGTATTGACTTCCGTTTCAATACTACAGCATTTTGTGAAAACATGAGGATTACTCTACTTAGTTGTTGTGTATGTGTGTGTGTGTGTGTGTGTGTGTGTTTTGTGTTTGTCCCTCAAAAATTCCATAACTAATTGAAATCAAACCACATTGTCCTTCATATTCATGCCATTCGACATAGTTGCAAGGAAGAAACTTCTTTCCCCAAAGCATTGCAAGTGGTGAACACATTATATTGTCACAATGGTACTAAATATGGCTGTTTCACTCATGCGTGGCCACAAACATCTTTGCCTCTCAAACTCTCAGTTTTCAGGCCAGATTACGTGCTTCCACGGACAAATAACTTTCCCCAAAACGTAGCAGGTATAGGACACTAAATATTGTCACAGTGTTAGTTAACATGGTGTGTCACTCACACCAGCCCACAATTTTTTTTTTTTCAAATTCCTCAATCTGATAAAAAATTCAAATCAAACCATGTTCTCCCCCATGTAGCTCCCAGATCATGTGCTTCCTCCTCTGTAACTTTTTCCCCAAAGCTTTTGGAAGTGGGTAACAGGGAACACTGTCACAGTGTGGCAAAATTTTGGATTTCACTGAGAGAAAGTCCAGAAAAACTTTTTGTGTTCAAATTCCAAAATCTGCTGAGAGACTCAAATTAAACTGCTTTATTCTTCATATTTATCCCAGATTACATATTTCCAAGTAAAGAAACAAAATCAGAACAGTGGACTGTTGTGATGAGAGCTTGATGTGGTTTGGTTGGTATCAACTCTTACGGGCCTCAGGGATTGTCATCACAGGAGAGTGTGTAGCTGTGGTTATCAGGAATATGGTCGCCTCCTGGATCTCTCCTGGAGTATGACAAGAGAGAGAACAAATAATTGTTAGTAAGACTATCAAAGGATGTTTCAATTCAGGACTAAGTGGGCTCTGCGGTGCCTCAGTGGTAAGCACCGTCGCCTCACAGCAAGAACATCGCAGGTTCGCGTCCCAGTCAGGGACTCTGACTGTGCATTTATGTAGTATATTTGTAAATATGATAAATGATTTACAAATCTCGCCAAAGTCGGCTGGGAAAAGCTCCAGTCCTGAACCTGAACAAAAAAACCTGAACAATGTAAAAAGTCGTGGAGTGCTTTCACCTGGACAGCATGAAACATTTCACTACAGGTTACATGTTGATTCATTAGTTTTAATAATCCAATAATATATGATAGAAAACTTTGAAAGGATCAAGTCACTGATAACACATCTGTCATTTATTTTACTTAATAAATAAACTTATTTTACTTAATAAATAAACTGACTTGGTTTGTGATGTTGAGCTCTGATTTCTTGAGCATCTCGGTGCTTATAAGAGAGCCACGTAGGTTGTGCGTGGTGGTACTGCCACTGTGAAGTGAATAATTGAGTTATTTGACTAAGGTGGTGGAGCTCCGGCCCACTCTAACCCCTGCTTGTACTTTGATAAAGTAGTGAGTATTACTGTAATAAACCATCAGCCAACAGCCCAATAAGCGAGTTTCTTCACTTCACTAAAAATCACAAGTAAAAATCCTGAATTATTATCAGTGTCAAACAAAGTTCACAAAGCCTTTCCTCTTCAGTCACATTTGTTTTCACGCTCATCTGCAGGTGAAAAGATTAAAAAAACAACAATTTGTGTTTCTATGGTTTGAACAAAATGATAATGTTTATTATGACATTGCCATGACAACGTTATTGCAACAAGCATTTCAACTCATAACAACATTTCACATATGAACAATTGACCTGCAGGCCCATGTGGAAATGTGAGATATAGCATGTGAAAACAAACAGCAGTTTATCACACAACATGACAGGCAAAAGAGCATTTCCATTTGATGAATTCATATCTAAGAGCACATGTGAAATATATGTTTCCAGTGAAACATTGGACCACATTTTGTGTATGTGTGTATGTGTGTGTGTGTGTGTTTGTGTGTGTGTGTGTGTGTGGGCAAACCTAGCCTTGTGATAATAAGACCAGAACTTATCAGAATATTATGAATCGATATCATTAAAGTCCTTAATGATTACAGTGCCACTACACTGTGCTGCGACTGCAATGTTCATGTTGTGGCTGTGGCCTGTGACCACACTTTATGATTCAGTTGCTCAAAATGAGCAATGATTTCTATGTCACTACTACACTGTAGTAAATGAAACCTCCAATAATGATTCAGATTCTAATTAATAGTATATGATTTAAAAAAAAACGCAGCTCAAAATATGGGCTACTTTGGTTTGACAGTGTAAATTTGAAGCAGGTGACACTCACTTGTCCTGTGTGTTTTGCTGGCTGTCAGTGATCTTGGGAATAGTGGAGGTCTGGAGGCAGGAATCGGTGGATTTCTCTCCGAGGCTTCACACAGGATATGTGCAAGATTGCATGCATATGTGACTGACAACCTTGGACACTCGGAGAGGCCCCACAACCCAAGGCTGGAACTTTCAGGACTCTATTTAGAGGTGCAGGTGAAGATGCTTGTGTAATGCCAGCCAGTCTGTCTCTGGATCGTGGATCATGTCTTTAAAAAGGTGCATTTGCAGTACAGCGAATGAAGGCAGTCAGCAACAAGGTGTTAATGTCCTCTTTGGTGCAGGAACAGAAAAAGGCACACTGGAAGGTGGGCAGTGTGTTTGGCTGCAGCTTCAAAATCCGACGATCCGATAAAATTGAGATGTGGCATTAAAATAAATGAATAAACTCTGGTTTCTGACTCTGGTTTCACCAATCTTAACAGTATGAGCTGTCATTGCTCAACTCAGCCAAAGCATACGTCCGCTTAGAGTTAGGAGTATGGACGGACAGTTGATGGTGCATTTTAGTCTTTGAACACATGCCCCAATGCACCATGGGCATGTGGTAGCCTACACCACGTCAGCACGCGCCTCCGTGCAAGACACTTTTCTTGCTAGACGCAGGAGCAGCCTTCTGTGGTGGAAATGTCTTGCATGCATTATAAACAAACTATTTACAAATATACAATATGTACATATTCCTTAGCCAACCATGCAGCCCCACCATAGCCAGCATATAAAAATGGTTCAATAAAGAAAGAAATATGGTGCTGCATGTTGACAAGGACCCCAGTGCAAGACGCTATCTGGGGAGTGCCAGCCCTGCCAGATGCAAAGGCCAGCCTGCGAAGACTGTCAGATGATGTTCTGTTTTTAATGAAACCCACTTGATCTGGGTGAATAAGTTTAGGTAAAAATACCTCCAGCCGAGAAGCTACGATTTTGACCAGTATCTTGGCGTCAACATTATCAATGATACGAGTCAATAGCTACCACACTGCTGGGGATCTCTATCTTTTTTATGAATTGAGGTGATTAAGGCATTTTTCACACTGCTGTTTCACTCCCTTAAGCCCTTGTTTATTATGTGGCAAGACTTCCATCTGCTGACCCACAGTGAGAAATCTCTGCAACAAGGAAGTATGCAATATAGTGTAGTATGATTACACTTTATACAGATAATTTTATTCCAAATGTAGTTTTTAAAAACGACACTCTAATGTGTATTAATGATTAATTTTTATTTATTTACAGTGTATCTAGATGATAATGAAACCCAGTGTATCTAGATGATATGATGCTATTTTATGATTATATTTTATGATGCTTGCAGCTCTCTCTCTGTCTCTCTGTCTCTCTCTCTTTCTCTCTCTTTCTCTCATTTCTCTCTACCTGAAACAATGCGTAGTGAGATGTGTTGTTGTGCCCGTTTCAAGAAATAATAAAAAAAAAAAAAGACACAGTGTAAGTGTAACAGAGTCAGAAATATACCTTTGTTTGAATTTCGTCAACATGTACATTAATATTATATGTGCCATTTAAATGCCACCTGGTGGTTGAAGCCGCGCAACTGCAGCCGCAGGGCTCTTAAGCTGGTCGCTGTGGCATACTGGTGAGGAATGAGCCCTCTCTCCAGGACGGACAGAGTCACCATAGTGCAAAAGTTTACACATTGCACGTGGATGCTGTCATTTTCACAGTCCAATGCTGGGCTCAGTGCTCAATGCTGTTTTTCCTGGGCCTTTGTTTTGGCTTCTTTGTCCAGCATCTCCATGCCATGTCATTGTTTTCTTTTTCAGCATTTGATGAGGCTCAGGAGCACAAACATCCTGAACAGAAGATTACAATATTTTCCCTCCTCAGTTCTGTTGTCCTTGCCTGGACAGGCACAGATGGATTAGAGGTGAAAGGTCAAGTTGAATTGTGAAGAAAATATAACAATAAGATGAATAAAGGCCATAAAAATGTGTGAGTTGTCTTTAATTTACTATTGAAGTAACCGTAGTGCAAAAGTTGATATATATGACATGGATGCTGTGATTCTCACAGGATGCAGTAAACATGGGCTAATTGAATAATATGAATGGTGTAATGGAAAATTTTGATATCATAGTGTGACTACTCTGTATTCTTCTCTGTCAAAGTAAGAACCCTGTCATAACTAAATATGGTGAAAGCCTTGTGTGACTGTTAAAGCATACATCTTATTTTTGTAATTCTTGTAGCCGACTTCCTTATCAAACCAACCAAAGGTATTGTCATAAGGACCGGCTCAAACCAGTTCTTGTCACATACACCATACCTGCTTCCCTTTTCAATACTTTTCTATTTCTGCTGTATAACTCTGTACTCCTATAAATAAAAGGTGGTTCACAGCGGGGGACAGACCCTTATGCTGCAAGGCTAAGGATCTCGCTCTGCGCAGGGCTGACTGACCACGACAAAGACAATGATGTTTGACTGAGTACTTCATTTTTCATCTCACAAGAGTGGCTCAATTAATTTCCACTACAAACTTGGCGTCACGAACAGGATATCTCGATGACCACCTGGACTCCTGAAAGCAACGGTGACTGATCATCTGGAATATGATTCCACCTCTACCTCCTTAGACTGCAGAGAGAGAGGGCCGTTGACTGGGAGGACGGGCCGTCACCGCAGACATCCAACGGGCTGATTGAGCCACCAGAGAAAAAAACCCTGACTTGGTGAGATGTATATTTTCTGACCTCGACTGACATAAAATAACTGTTTGATATGAGAGTGTGTATTTGAGACTCATGCATCACTAGGGGACAAGGTAATTTTCCCGGGGATAGTTTAAGGTTTTTAACCCCGAAAACAAGATAAGAAACTACGGTCTGGGACCGCCGGCCTGTTGCCGCGGGGACAGTTTTAAACAAGTTTTTAACCCCGATACTAAATAAGAAACTGAATTCACAGAGACGTCTGTGTCTAAAGCAGATTGAATTTTGATTCAAGGCTGCAACGAAGAGCTCTTCACAAGATGGGAGGTAGGAGTGGAAAATCACCACCTCCTCCGGAGGGTCACATAGTGGATGTCATGATGAAGAAATATTCACCAAATGCAGTGAAATTTCTCAATGATTGGTCACACAAACATGGGTTTCCAAATGGAGGCTCATTTAGTCAGTCAGAACTTAGGAGACTCAGAGAAAAATTAGAAAAGGAAAAAGATGAATTGAAAAAGAAAAAGAAAGTCAAAACTAGCGCATGGAGAGAAGCAGATGAAAAGAGAGAGTGTTTAGAAATGTGGGAGAGAGAGGCTGAAGCGAGAGCCAGAAAGCAGTTACAAGGTCAAATGAGTGTTAATGAGCATAAGAATGTAAATAAAAAGGAAAAATCTAAGCTGGATCCCTGTCTGTCTGGTCACAAGGGTCCTCTCCTCGACTCGTGTCCGCCGCTGCCGCCTCAACCAACCCCTCCACCGTACCAGCCTGCCACCACACAGCGGACCACAGCTTCACCTACAGCGCAGCCAGCAGTGTCCTCGCCAGATGTCTCACCTGCGGCCCAGTTGCCATCTGCCCTGAAGCTGGACGAGCCCGAGGGGGCGCTTGGGGGTCGAGCAGGGCAGACAGCTTACTGCCACCAATCAAACGTGCAGTAGAGATCACCTGCATAGGCCTGCAGACTGCCCGTTTGGCCGAGGTCAAACACCATGCTGAACATGCAGAATCCCATCTACGCCAGAAGACGGAGAAGAAGGGAGACAGGCGACGTAAGCTGCAGGACCAAGCACAGTTGACCATGCTGCAGGCTGTATCATCAGTAGCGCAAGCCCCAGGGGGTGGCTGCGGCCATAGAGGTCGAGCACGTGGCCGAGGAGGTCCAGGACGTGGCGGCTTTTGGCCGTGTACGTGACAACTGGATGTTTCATCTGCGGAAAAGATGGGCACTGGGCCAAAGACGGCCCGGACAATCCAGAGAACACTAGACCAACCAGACCCAACCAGACCCAACCAGCCCAGCACCGGCTCAGACTGAGAGGAGGAGGAGGCGGGGGCACGGGGAGAGGAGACAAGCCAAAAGCTGACCTGCACTCAGACAGAGGGAAGTGATACACACATGCGTGCTTGCAATGAAGATTTGCTTTCTGCACTAACCCCTGCTGATGCACAAACACAACTAGCTCTGATAGAGCAGGCAATCGCTCATTTAGAAAGACAAAAGCCACCAGTAGTAGGAACATATGCAAAATTCCACACCGATGCATTCTTACGCATGCCCATGGCTACACTTAAGATAGATACCTTTCTGGTAGATTCAGGTGCCACACACTCAGTCATCCAGTCAAGACACCTGCCTAATGCTAAGCTAAGTGGCCTTTTCATCCATTCCCAAGGGGCAACGGGAGACATAGTCAAAGAAAAGTTCACTATGCCACTCGCGTGCATTAGCACTATTGATGGGGATAAGGTTTCTATTAAACACGGGTTCTTGCTGTCCCCCCATTGCCCAGTCAATCTGTTAGCACGAGATCCTATGGTGTCGCTGCGCATTGGTCTGGTGTCTACACCTGAGGGCCTGAGAGTGGTAAGAGAACCGCAAAACACTGTGCACACGATGGTTCAGTACAGTCCATGTACTCCGTTGTACATGTACCAATGGAAGATTTCACATCCCATTGCCTCTCACCTGATGACACAATCTAGACATGTTGTCTCACCTCATGCTGACTTTATGAGAGCAGAAAGCTTACATTGCATAACACATGTCTCGCGAGGTCCTGATGATGAATATGAAACAGTTTTACCACAATCTCAATGATGTCTTATATACTGCAGATATGTATTGGTCAGACACTATGAGTGCAGTCTCTGTGACGCTCACCAATACACAGCTGCCTTTGTTCACTGTTACTGCATCCAGCCCTCACATCTCTCTGTCTTAGTCTCCTACAGCACAGTGGCAGGACGTGGGAGTGTTTGTGAGGCGCTGCACTCACATCACAGACTGGCAACCCACAGCTGACCCACAAGTGCAGTTTTCACCATCCTCTGGTTATTACAAGAGACCTATGCATTGCACCATCAATGTACTTCACTCTGTGTTTCTACTGGATGATGGCAATTTTTCTCCAGTACACACATTCTTGTCTCTGCCTGGAGACGTGTCACCTGATTTGACTTCTCTCCCTGACACATTGTGGGCCAAAAGCAAATATGACGTGGGTCTCATAAAAAACTGTGCCAAAATCACAGCAAAATCTTCTTTCCGGCCCTGCAAACAACAATATCCTCTGAAGCAGGAGGCTATTGATGGAATCACTCCTGTCTTCCATTCACTGCTGAACGCAGGAGTAATTGTTCCCTGCTCAGACTCTCCAGTCCGCACACCCATTTTTCCTGTGAAAAAAATCAGAGACAAAAGTCAGTCTACAGAATGGAGATTTGTGCAGGATTTGAAGGCTGTAAATGATGCAGTGATTCCAAGAGCACCAATTGTTCCAAACCCGTACACTTTGCTGACTCAGATTCCACCTGATGCAACCTGGTTTTCTGTTGTTGACCTGTCTAACGCCTTTTTCAGTGTTCCTGTTCACCCGGACAGCCAGTTCTGGTTTGCATTCAACTTTAATGGCAAGCCTTACACTTTCACCAGACCGTGCCAAGGTTACTGTGAGTCTCCATCACTTTACAATCCGGCATTGGCAGCCAGTTTAGAACCCCTAGTGCTTACTCCAGGTACTGCATTGTTGCAGTACGTTGATGATTTGCTCATAGGAGCTCCAACTCAAGATCAATGCAGACAGGACACACTCAAGCTGCTACAGCACCTGACAGACAAGGGCCACAAAATCAGTCTGTCAAAATTGCAATATGTTAAACAGGCTGTCAATTTCCTAGGGCATGACATTTCAGGGGAAGGCAAGATTCTATGCCCAAAACATATTGAAGCTATCCGATCACTTCCAAAACCACAGACCAAGAAACAAGTCATGTCATTCCTGGGCATGTGCTCCTACTGTCACACCTTCATTCCTAACTTTGCTCTGTATGAGACCCTTCTAGGTGCGATGAATCATGGAAAAAACCTCTCGTCCTCAGATCATGTTTCCTGGACGCCTGAGGCAGAAACTGCATTCGTGAATCTCAAGGTGGCCCTGCAGTCCGCGCCAGTGCTGGGCCTCCCTGACCCCTCCAAACCTTACACTCAGGCGGTGGACGAGAGAGAGGGCTGTATGACCTCAGTTCTCTTGCAGCCCCAAGGTGACCGCCTCCGTCCGGTCATGTATTTCTCAGCCAAATTGGATCCTGTGGCTGCGGGGCTCCCACGCTGTCTGCGCGCTGTGGCAGCGTGTGAGAAGGCGTTGGTCGCCTCCAGAGATATCGTGGGCTACTCGGATGTGACGTTGCTCGTCCCGCATGCTGTGTCTCTCATCCTCCTGGAACAGAAGACTTCTCAACTGTCTTCTGCTCGGTGGCTGAGATATCACACTGTGCTACTGGATATGCCTAATGTCACTGTGAAAAGATGTAATGTCCTTAACCCAGCCACTCTTCTCCCTCTCCCACAGGACGGTGAACAACATGACTGCCTGGCTGAGCTGCAGGTTCAATGCACACCCAGACTGGACCGGTCTGACACCGCTCTCCCTAACACTGATTTTGTATGTTATGTTGACGGATCTGCTTCCAGGAATGAAACCGGCTCTAACTGTGTTGGTTACTCTGTTGTTTCTGACAGTGAAGTTCCTCTCTCTGGTCCTCTCCCATGTCATCTCTCCGCACAGGCAGCTGAGCTGATTGCTCTCAGGGAGGCCTGCAAACTGGCCGAAGGGAAGTCTGTTAACATTTACACCGACTCCAGATATGCTTTTGGGGTAGTACATGATTTTGGGGCTCTGTGGAAACACAGAAATTTCCTCACCTCCTCTGGCAAACACATTGCATATCATAACCTGATCAATGATCTTTTGTCTGCCATTATGCTTCCATCTAGAGTGACGGTGTGTAAGTGCTCTGCTCACACAGGACATTCTGACGCAGTCTCCAGGGGAAATGCACGTGCTGATGCAGCTGCGAAAGCAGCGGAATGCCAACCACTTCCTCAAACCCTGTCATTGACTCCCCATCCTCCCACAGACCTTCCTGTCTCTATCTCTGCCATGCAGTCTTTTGCTACTGATGCTGAGAAGCAGCTGTGGCGGAGGTGCGGCGCGAGATCTGTTGATGGCATCTGGGCAGGTCCAGACTCAAAACCCTGTTTACCTAAACATTTTTTTTCCTCATTATGCTAAATTGGCCCATGGGTTAGACCATGTGTCAAAAGAGGGGGATGCTTAAAGAGATTACAAAACAATGGTTCACAAAAGGCTTCTCCACATATGCTCAAAAACATGGTCAAGCTTGCATGATCTGTGCGACACATAATGCAGGCAGATCAGTACGTGTGGCGGAACAGGCAGCAAGACCATTTGAACACCTCATGATGGATTTCATTGAACTTTCTCCATCAGAAGGTAAATCACACTGCTTGGTAATGGTGGACATGTGGTCCAACTGGGTGGAGGCATTCCCAGCTTCAAAACAACAGCCAGTGTGGTGGCCAAAGCCATCTTGACAGAAATACTCCAGGGGTATTCCAGGCAGGATGCCTGGAATACCCCTGGAGTATTCTAGTGACAATGGCTCTCATTTTGTGAACGAGGCCATACAACAACTCAGTGAGTATTTGGGTTTTGACCTTAAGACACACTGTGCATACCATCCAGCCAGCGGAGGAGCTGTGGAAAGAGAAAATGGCACATTGAAAGCAAAATTGACAAAATGCTGTGAAGACACAGGCTTGCCTTGGACAAAAGCTCTGCCTCTGATTCTGATGTACATGATGTGAGGATGAAGAGAAGGGAGAGAACTAACCTGTCACCCCTTGAAATCTTGTTTGCAGCACCCCCTCACGTAGGTCTGAATCCACCAGAGTCACCCCCACCGTCTACAGAGCTCTGTGAGCATGCCATGATAACATATTGTGTTAACCTGTCATCCACTCTGTCCTCCATAAGACAGCAGGTGAAGGATGCGCTGCCCAGGTCGGCCTCTACTCCATTGCACTCACTCCAACCAGGTGACTACGTGGTGGTGAAGGACTTCAGGAGCAAGAAGTGGCACTCCAAACGTTGGCAAGGACCCTTCCAGGTGCTCCTGACGACTCACACTGCCGTAAAGAGGTACCTGATCCCGAGGACGACGCATCTCAACCTCCTCCTGAGGAAACATTCTACGAGGGTGTCACCACAAGGGTGAGCGTCAAAACTTGACGTACGCAGTTACACTGCCCTCACACCAGCTGACTGGACCGCCAGCGTGGAGCGAAGACGACCGTGGCATCCCTTCCGCCAGCCCGGGTTCTGTGGTATGAGAGGAACTATTTGCTGCTTGTTAATAGTGTTGTTGGGACCACTAAAAGTCCACAGATGAGTTTGTTCATTGTGTGACGTAAAACACCAGGTGAGATAAGACATTCCAGCTCAGGGTCTGTCTCATGTCTCGTGTGAGGGGCAAGGGAGCCCAGCCCCCACAGTCTTCCTGTTAACATCTAGGTGTTAACTCCAGCCAGGACCCATCTCCAAGCCCCCTCCTCAACTTCTCTTTCTCCTCAGCCCTGCAAGGAGGCAGGAGCTGCTTCTCTTTCTCCTCAGCCCTGCAAGGAGGCAGGAGCTGCCCGCTCTCTCTCTTCGGTCTGCCAAAGAGGCAAGACCTCTTTCTCTTCAGCCCTGCAAGGAAGCAGGAGCTCCCGGCTCTTCTCTCCAGCTCTGCCAAGGAGGCAGTAGCTTGTCCTCGAAGCTCCAACAAGGGAGCAGAAACCAGCTCTCAGTGTGGCCTGCTCACGGCAGTCACACCTAAACAAGAAAAGAACCTACAAAGAAGGTTCTCCCACCAGCAGCCGCAACACGAGCCTGCTTGCTGACTTCAACAGGGAACGACAAAGCCAGTTGGCACAGAGCTGCTAACTGTAACCAAAGAGCAACCAGCTTCATCTGACCAGGACAACCAAAGACTGCAACTCAGCTCGGATCCTCCACAACCGCAGGGTCCCCAGCTAACAAGCTTCATCTCCCTCAAAGGACTGGTAACTACACTGGGCATAGATAGTTAGACAAGCTAAGTTAAACATAGCTAAGCAAAGGACTGTTTGACTTTCATGTACATGTGTTAATTCAATTTGTCATTGAGATTCATTGATGTGATGATAGGAGGATTAGTTCACCAACTGTAAATTGATGTCAGCTATGCTTCACACTGACACAGGGTTTGCATGCTACACTTCTCTTTACTAACCTGGCACCCTCTATCATGCACATTTTACACACAGGCACACACAGGCTTTACCAAAAACGCACTCTCCCTCTCCCGGCAGCGTCCTTAGAGTTGGCCATCTTGTGCGTAGCCTGCCTTTTGTCTCGGCCTTGCGGCCTGACACCTTCTTAGCCAGTCATTTTTTTTAGTCACTCACACACACACACACACACACACACACACACACACACACACACTTGTATACAGTACATGTTAGATTAGTATGTGTATGTTAATATTGCTTTTATTATTTGTTAATAAATGCTTGTGAATATACACGTTGTGTCTTCAATATTGTACAAGAGTGAATGATACCAACCTCTGCTCCGCCAAGAATTCCAAAATCCTTCATTTTATGAAACTGTAACAACGAAGCGGCTATCATTTTCCCAATATCACGGTGCCCTGTGTAAGGCAGTGTACTGTTGAGGGTGGTGCCCCGAGGTGATCCGATGTATATCAGATCCTATTATTTAATATAATTAATAATTATTTCTGATAATTATTAATTCTTATCGATAGCCAAACTGCCCATTAAGTTGATCCCCAACAGTGTCAATTATCATTGTACTGCCTATTCTGTTTTTTTCTCACTCCACATCACACAGAGCAACACCAAAATTCTACCAGTCCAGCTAATGACACGCACACCAGGACACGTAGGTCTCCATCAACATGAATTGTTACTCACATGTATGCATGCTTTAACGTTGAAATGGGTAGGTTAGACTCTAGGCAACTATATGCTTGTACCAGTCTCTCCAGATGACATGACAGTGAAAGATGATTATGATTCTGTTGACTCTGATGACTCCTCCTCTGATGACTCGGTTGCAATGTATGATGTAGCTGTTTTAAATCCTTGTGAAATGCAGTTATGGACGACTTTGTGCTTGGAAATTTTTGGATATTCGTTTATTTTGATCAATAGAAATGATCAAAAGGGGGGAGTGTAATGGAAAATTTCAGTATAATAAGTATAACAGTGTGTGCTCAGTTTAAAGTTTTAACATTTCTTTGTGTCTTACTCTGTGAGACCATCTTGTTCTTGTCTTATCTTGTGCTGATGCAGAGTGCGGTCAAGGTAACTGCTTATATTGAGCAACAGAATGGCAATGATGGGAAAGGCCCTCGGCTCCGCACGGAGACCTGGGGGAGAGGTGCACCCACACAATGGGTGAACAACAGCCGCATTCTGTGCGAGCGCAAGAGAATCATATGACTTTATAACCAGATATGGTAGTGTGCCTTATATGATTTCCTGTTGTTTTTTGTGTTTCCTGAATAAAGAGTGGCACAGTGCTGAGAGGAGACAGACTCTTATGCTGCCAGGCGGAGAGTCTCGCACTGCGCAGGGCTGACTGACCACGACAAAGACAATGATGTTTGACTGAGTACTTTATTTCTCATCTCACAAGAGTGGCTCAATTAATTTCCACTACAGTGCATAAAACCTTTTTGGTCCTTTTCTTTCATCACAGACCTTTAAGGTTATGTTCTATCTTTACACTCTCCAAGTTTTCTGCTGCTGATCATGTGTAAAGGAGCTAAAGGGCAACGCACACTAGTGGCATGTGGAGCATTGTTGATCATGGTGGCGTACTGCAGGCATCTTTCTTTAGTGTTGTCAGTCACTTCCATGATTGATACATTACTTGGCAACCATATGCTGACTACGTCCATGCTGCGCTCACAGGAGTGATCGAATAGGTGTGTTACTCCTGCTCAAATGTACAGTAACGCTGGATGCATCAGTGTTATGAGTAGTATATAGGGACCAGCTTTGCGCGCGTGCATGCGCGTGCGTCCGTGCACGCGCATGCACGCGGGACTCTGTCGTTACACTCAGCGTTGCCAACGGTCGCAGTGAGTTTTCAGAAACATGGTCGGCCAGTCTGCCGTATGCAGATTGGAGATTGTTTTGGTCTGTGGTCTGCTGTGACCTCGACCATCCTGGTTTCCCGGAGGATATCTATGTCTCGATGTGGGGCAGCAAGACGGGGCCAGAGATGTACATCATCACGGCGGATCGTTTTAACAAA
>JBBMOC010000005.1:15052522-15076605 GCA_037975185.1 Centropyge bicolor | reverse complement strand
GGTTTGGATGTTTTTTCCACGAGATCGGCTTTCTGTTTCCAGGCTTCCTCCGACACCGAGCCGACTCGCAGGCACAGAGGTTTTAGAGAGCCGGATTGGTAATGGCTGTCCTGTCCCTCCTCCTCCTCCTCCTCCTCCTCTTCCTCCCCCCAGCTGCCCTCCTCTCCTGCTCCCTCGGTCTCTTCAATAGGCTGTTTTCACGACTCCCACACTTAACCCATGTCCATTGAGTGTGTTGAGGCTGGTGGAAATGGAGATCGGGGTTGTGCTCCTGCGTCAGTGTGTGTCTCTGTGTGTGTGTGTGTGTGTGTGTGTGTGAGATCAGGGGGAAAACAGGGCGTTCACACTCACATATCTGCAGCTGCTGCTCATTCACATGAAGCTGGATGTGATGTGACCACTGGAAGTTTTACATCACGAGATAGTATTAATCTGGCTTTTTTTTTTTTTAATAATCCCTGCACGCACACACACACACACACATAAACACACAGCACATTGACCCCTCCTCCTCCAAACAGCTGGAGGAAGAGAGGGAGGAGGTCAAAGTGGATTTGATTACAGCTGCAGAGATGATGTGTCTTCACAGTTTGGGTTGACCTTGGATGTCTCAGGCCAAGAATCCCCACGTCTGCATGACCATCAGTTCTTTAACATTTGCACATTTTTTCTATCCTGCACTTGGTTAAAACTGGATTCAGTGGTTTAAGCAAACATATGACTGAGGATGGATCCCAACCTGCTGCAGCAATCAGGTTTTTCCAGACACACTGATCAACGAGCTGGTGAACACAGTGGAGCTTTTAGCAGGTAAGGAGACAGATTTTCCCTCAGGTGTTGGTGGAGACAAAAATTAGAACTGAAAGGAAAATTAATATTGGATTTTAGATTCAAATAAATGCTGCTGTTGCTCTATTGAAATAAGTCACTATCATAATATCATATTAATGCTGTGTTTATAGTTGCACTGCCCCCAAGTGGCTAAAAAGTTAATTAATGCTGCTTATATATTATAAGATATATAATATAAGCAACATTAATTGATATTATATATGTTATGATATATGATATATATTATATATGTTCCCTACTTAAATTGATTATTTTTGGTGATCACATTTCCAAGTACCCAAATAAAAATGAACACTGTAAAAATATATACTGTGATTTCTTATTTGGTTCAACTGTATGAATGAATAACCACAGATTTACAGGATGACGCAATATTTTTATAATATATATATTTATACTATGTGAATAGTTACATATCAACAAGTATAATTGTATTTAGTTAAATTTGTTTGAAATATATAACACTAAGCTAGAGCTGAATAAACATGCACACGAGCAATGTTTTGTTTCATTTATCTGCATCACTGATGTAGCTTTTTATTTTACATCTCTTGCAACTAAACATCTGATCACATGACACTAGGCCTGAAGTCTCTGACTGTGCAGGAGAGATGGTTTGAGTCGTCAGGATTCGAGGAGTGAATGAAACATGCATCATGTGTGTGTCTCTGAAGGGCCGTCTGGCTCTCAGGTTGATAAGGCACTGGGTCAAATGGGTATCACTGGGATTGCTGTGTGTTTGTTGGGGGGGGTGGTGGTGGTCTCGGTTGTTGGCGTCTGGGCTCTGTTGCAGGATAATCCAGACTCTCTCATCCTCCCTCCATCACAGCTGATGAGCAGAGAGCGAAGCTGCTGGATTATCTGTGCTGCTGCTGCTTTAATCAAACAGCAGCTAATGGAGCGAGTGGACACGTGAAGCAGAGGCTACTGTGACGATAAACACAGGCTAAAGTTCACGGCTCATTCTTTCATTATCAGTCAATTATTAAGCAATGCTCGATTGATTATCCGTCAGTATAAACAGGGTTGTAGGGCATGAATCTTCTGGTGGGTCAGGGTGTCTGAGACTATGATAACATTTACACAATTGAAACCTTGTGATAATGTGAGTCGTAGACCTGCACAATGTAGAACTGATTGTAATTTTCAATCTAATAAAGCCAATTTGGATTTTTAAAGAGGGTGACGGCATCAGACTCAGCTTTGTTGTATGAGTCATTCTTCATGTGAAAACTTATTCATTCACACATTTAGGAGTTTGATGGATCTGATTTTGAGATGTGACACTAAGGATAGTTTAGCTTATGTTGAGATTAGATCAGTTTAGATTGTGGGGATTCCTCCAGACAGCCCAAAGCAACACCACAATCTAACTGTCTTTCACTTTCAATTTGACCTGATGTTACCAGTCTGGGTGTTTGGCTATTTTCACCTGTGTGATCTGAAATGAAAATGTAGTTTTGATACTTACATGAATCTGGACGATAACAAGATGGTTTCTTTGATAGAAAAAACAACTTTCTATTGCATAATTGCTCAAATTGCTTCTAAGTCTTATTCAATAATTATTACCCCAATAAAACACCCCATAATAATGAGTGTCATAGCCAGGAGTTTAGAAATGTGGGGGTAAATTTCTGCAGCTGACCTCACCAAACCAGGACCATAGAGCAGCCACCAACCAAACTTTCCTGACTACTTATGAGAATTAGCCTTAAAAAAACCCAACATGTTGAATAAACTGAGTATAATCTCCTCTTCATGTCGTTGAACTCTGAAAATGACCCCTGCGTCCTCAGTGGTATCTACAGCTCTGTCTATTCTCAGCCTGAACTCTCTGCACACACACATGAACCCGGGAGCTTCAACCCCAGGCCTGAACAGAAACACGGCCATGACACTGCTGAAGCTTTCAGCTGAAGCACAAATGTTTGTAAAGAATCCCTGTCAGCTCTCCAGACAGCCCTGGTGGTAAACTGTCCCTCCTGTATTCTCTGTGCTCTTGGCTCCATCTTGTGGAGCTTCACGGAGCCTCTAATCCCATCAGTCAGAGTTAAACGCTGGTAATTGAATCGAGGATGTCAAACAGCCTCCAGTCATATCGGTCTCTCATCGCTGTGGTCCAGCTGTCCCCCTGGAGCATTTACTCTCTAATCCATTTAATGATTTACTAAAATTAGATCAGTTAAGAAAATGGACTGTAGTGAAGCTTCCGTTCACAGCAGAGGCACAGCTGACCACCGTGATCGACCCCCACAGCTGGAGGAGCAACGTTCACCAGAATCACTTAACCAGCTGTGGAGAAGATGAAGCTGTTGGTCTGCTGCGTGCCTTCACTCTCAGACAGGCTGGTTTCAATGACTCCATCATGCAATTACAGAGAATTTGGGGCATATTGAATTTACTTCTTCACTAATCAGACCAATAATTCACAGCTGACTCCTACAGTCCATGTTAGGCTTTGAAGAACTTTACAAAAGGATTCAACACCTTTATAATGCTAAAATAAAACACGAATGTTAACCATTTTATTTTTACACCATCAAGTTTTTCCTGCTAATGACAAAACTCAGATAACAGTATGTTCGGTTGTGATCAAGTGTTTAGATTACGTGATATTTACTTCAGTAATAGTGGCATATATACCGCTCTTCAGAAATACTCCATTACAAGTGTACAACTGTAAATGTCACTCAAGCAAAAGTATGTTAACATTAGTAACTAAATAGACTTAAAAGTGTCAATAGTAAAAATGGTCCCTATGACTAATATACTAGGACATATATTATTACAATTAATAAACAGCATTTTAATGTTGTATCAGTTTAAAAATGCATTATATTTTAGGAGTTCATTGTATTCTTTCAGTTAAAATCTTGTGTATTGTTATTTAGTAAGTATTGAAATAAATTTAGTGGAGTAAAAGTACAATATCTCACTCTAAGATGTAGTTCAGAGGATATATTATAGAAATATTTAAATATTTTCAACCCGTTCAATTTGCAAATCTCTCGTTTACCTGCAGCCTTATTGTTTCACTCTTCCACACTTACCTCCGTCCACTAAAGAGAGAGAAAAGAAGACGAGAAGAAACGGACATTGGACGATAACATTTATTTGAAAACTTGTACAGGCGAACAGGAAATAATGATATCTTATTTACTATAAACAAGAACAGAACTGCAGTTGTTTGTTCCCTTGTGGCATCTATTCTGCCTTGCCGGAGTGGCAGGGCGGTGGCGTGTAGGTCCCTTCTTTCACCATCTTGTCACGCTGCTTACGGATCTCATACAGCCTCGCATGCTGCAGGGAGGAAGGGAAGAAGACATGAGTGCTGAGCCAGAACAGGGAGGAGTGAATGTTAGAATGTTTCACATCCCTCAACCATTTGGTTTCTCTTTGTCTCATTGCACCATGTGTGAGAACTGAAGAAGTAGGAGAACAGATCCTCTAGTTCTGTGTTGTAAAGCAACATGCATGTTTCCCTCCAAGACACAGACAGTCTCATCAGATACAAGGTTGTGTATTGCAACTGAAGTTGTGCTCTCATTCATCTTAAATCAGCACTTCATCCGGCTTCATCTCCATCGTGTTCTGACAGAATGAGACGTAGCTAACGAGCAAATCAAGGCGTCTGGAAGCAGGGAAGGCAGTTCCTGCTGCAGCAGCACATTCACAGTGAGCAAGCAGCGCTTCTGTCAATCTCTCTTCTGCTGACACACGCCGCCGTCAGTTCTGACCTCAGTTTAACTCTGACACTATTTAAAGGATTAGATGTGGGGGCCATTTTTCTTTCTGAACACCCTTGTTATTAATTTGTAGTCTCTTACTTTTTTCATTCCTTCTTACATGCTCCCTTTGCTTCCTCCCTACAACCCATCACACCAAACTCTATACAAGAATTAAGCATTTTAGTGTCGGCTAACTGAAATGCCAACACATTAGATATGAAGGCCAAGTAAGGGCTCAAAGCCATTAGAAGCAACTACATCTAATACTTTCCTATTATTATGCCTTTTAATGAAAAACTTGGAAGCAATTTCATTTAATGTGCCGCAAGATTAATTTTCCAAAGCGGATGGAATAACAGGCTCGTAGCTAAAGCGAAGCAAAGAGGCTTCGATTGTACTGTAGAAGCAGCAATGTCCCTTCATCTGCAGACACACTCCTGATATAAAGAGTACTCAACCTCTTGGACTTAGTCATGTGTTGTGTTTTACAACCTTAAAGCACAGTGGATGTAATTAGGATTTCATTGATAATTTATTTTATATCTCCAGAAAGAGTTTTTTATGTGTTGATCAGTGACAAATACCCTAATTCCATTCATCATGATTCAGTGACGTAAAACCATAAAAGTGAATATAGCATTTTTCTTTTTGTTTTGACGTGTTAATATCTTAGTTGACCACTAAGTCCATTTCGCAGAAAGCCACATTATTAAAAAAGCATGTGGTGCTAAAAACAGCTAAAGCCCAAAGTCACGCAGTCATTCCTCTGAGCTCCTGGCTGCTGCCACTTTCATCGCCTGCTGGCATATTGATTCTTTTCTCCACTGTGTTGGTACATTATAGTGATCTCAGGTCCAACATGCAAAAAGGACACTGTAGCTAATACACCAAAAATGATCATGACTCTGCAGTTCAGTAAGCACACCCTAGTTTCTTATACTATGACCCAGCATTCAACACTACTATCCAAAAATACTTTATACTTCAAAAGCTGCTAACAGCACCCAGAAGCAACAGAGCATTCACATGCCAACACTTACTGTCTTCTGCCTGTGCATGCACTCGTAGAAGTCCTCGAACTCCACCTGGCACTCCTTCTTGGCGCGAGTGTGCCCGATGCCATGGGAGCATTCAATCCACTCCTTCTCAAAGGCATGGCAGCGTGCCGCTCTCTTGCCTGGCTGCGGTCCGCTCTGCAGCAGCAGCCAGCGGTCCAAGTTGACGCCAAGCCGCGACTGCAGGTCCACAAACGGCATGATGCTAATGAAGGAGGAGCGGGAATGGATGGAAGAGAGAATGATGGTTTAAACAGGTTGTAGAGGAAAAGACAGAGGGAACACAGAGACAGAAGAAGCCAGAACAGAGAGAACAATCTGCCTCAGAAAACTGGCAGTAGAGATGTAAAAGGTTGTGAACAACTGAGAAAAATGTTCTATCCACAAACAGAGTTGCTGATAAATAAAACACATCACATTTACTGCACATTGGGGCTGAACAATATGCAGGAAAAAAAAATAATACTGTGATTACTTTAACAGACACTGTGACTGTAATACGAGTAATGATTTTAGCCATTTTTGGATTTCATTTTTACAGAAAAAAAATTAAAATGAAGACATATAGCAAATGTACTTATATACGAACATATTTTCTGCTTGCTTGTTAATTTCAAAACAACATATGACACGTGGTCTGACTGAATCCTTGTTGACATGAAATAAGCCACATTACCTTAAAAACCGCTATATGTTTGTAAGTGAGACAGAAAGATTCATTTCATTTTGAACCAGGACCTGATGAAGGTCTGATAGTTGCAGCCTTTCAAACGTTGACAAAGAACTCTTAAAAGAATTAGATCCAACACAAAGGTAATTAGGAGGTATGAATATTTTAACAACGTTCCTATCATAACGCGCCTAACTAATGTCTCACCTCAAGATTAGCCAGCTAGCTAACCGTAGATAGCGAGCGAACTACAATAGCTAGCTGGCTAACTTTCTCTGTTAAATTAGCCTGATATGAAAGCTTTATATCTCTCGTTCAAGTCGACATATGAGCATATTAACTACAACCCTCCTGTCATCTATCTGACATCTGTCATCAGGTCAGATCTTTGTCATCCTGCATCGTTTCAGATACACAGTCTCCTTCAATGTCTGTTCATGCTAACAGGCCGCCGCCATCTTACTCTATTTACAGACGGACCCGATTTAAAAATATAAATAGATTTCAAACTGTATTGAATTAAGTAACGCGCTATTGAGATGCAGATATTTTACATAAAATATATGAATTTACCGTGTTTTTTAGGGTCACTTTAACCTTCCTCCGACTCCACACGTTTCGCTTTACGGCTGATCACAACACGGCCGTAAAGTGACAGACGGTGTCGTGAAGAGACGCTGATTCGTCTCTCTTCTTCGGTGATTCCATGGACTTAACGGCACATTACCGCCGCCTACTGGACTATGGAGAAATATTATAAATATATTATGTGAGTAAAATATTGAACTTACTACTGAGACTACAATAAACACGTTTGTATCCCCAAATACTTTAATGATTAATATCCATATCAATAAATTACTATTTAATATTACAATTACTTTCATGCTCCCCAAGAAGTTTTTCCAATTCAAACTCAGCACATGTTGACTTGATCCTGGTGTAGTTTATAATGTATATGTATTATAATATCCTCCCTCTGCTCTATACAGCTCATTATTCCTATATAGTTATTTTACTTGTCAAATTAATCTGAATAAATTTCTTAACTACAGCTGTCACTTACTGGGATATGTAAATTGTTCTTGTGCAATTTCCAAAACTGTTTGGCTCTTATATTCACCTCTTTATTGCCTTGAGTAACTAAAGCAAAGATTCAAACTATAATACTATGATATGTATCAAACTACCAGAACCAATGACTGTATGATCTGTGTGGCAGTGAAAAGTTTTAAGGAAATTCAGTTTTAGTTTTTTTCAAATGTCCAAAATATGGATACATTTATATTTAATTTCAAACTTTTTGATTTGAGATAAACTGTATTAAAAAGCAACTCAAACTAACATCTAAAGTCTTTCTGGAATAATTTTTCTTACAAATATTTTGCATATTTTCATATTATTATAACTAAGAGACTGCAATATTTTATGAATGATTTCTGTTACTATGGAGTTCTCAATATTAAGTCTGACAGAGAACTTCACAGCTTTCATTAGTTTTTCTCGGACACAGTACAACCAACAAACACTCGGTGCTTTGGTGCAACATCAGATTGTGTTTATTAATTTTTCCCCAAAGGTCCACAAGTTGTCTTTCACAGTCCTGCATGTAGAACCCCACACAGAGAGCAGGGCTTTAACAGTGACAGGAAATACACAAACAATAGAATAACACTTAAATATTGCTATCTATATACTCTAAAACCTTTTCAAATAAGGACAGGACCACCTGTGGTCTTAATGGGACATTTCCATTAACACTCCCGCTCCGTCCGTGGTACATTCGTGTGTTTTCTCACAGGCAGGCAGGAACAAGTGAGAAGTGCAGACCAAACAAAGCACTGCCGAGTTATATAAGCAGCTAAATCCATAAAGCTACTCTGAGATGAAAAAGGCTGCCAAGTCGATTCCTCGCAGATTAAAGGAAAACCTGGTTGAAAACCTTTTTTAAACTGAAGCACAGAGGTGATACAAAGCTAAGAAACGATTCAAGCTAGTGAGTATGATTAAGAAGAGCTTATCGGCATCAGTATCTGAAGTGTTTGGCTCCAAAAGTGAAACTGACTTCCTAAAAGATGATTAGTAAGATATAAACTAAGTACGATATAAAAAACAAGATAATTACAGTTCTTGGATCATAAAATTGATAAAAACTCCTTGGATGCTCTTAAAAATACTGAATGAAAAGACACTTATTTTAAAAAATGGTTACATGATGTTTTGGAGCCAAACTCTTCTTTAGTTACATCCAACATAAAAGGCCTTCTGGTAGGTGATTTATTTTGGTTGTACCACAGACTTTAGTATGCAAATGAAGTAAACTCATTCATAGCAACAGATGATGAATCGCAAAAAAAAAAAAAGATAAATACAATAAATCCAGATAAAGTGCACAAGTGCTCATTCAAAAACAAAGTGGGACAAACAAATACATTCATCAGGAGTTCATTCACACACACGCTCGACGTTCAAGTGGGTCGGACCAGTTATCAGACCAAAACCAGTCAGGTGTGTGTCAAAGACAGTCACATGACACACAGCAGAACGTCCAGTGAGAGAGTCCTGACAACGAGCACAGACTTCAGGCAGCCAGTTACAGGTGGAGGTCAAGAGATCAGCTTCAGTGATCAGATTTAAAAAATGATCACAAATTACAGCTGAAAAAATTCATCAATTCGTCAACAGAATTTCAAACACTCTGGTTCCAGCTTCTTTAATGTGGTGATTTGCTGTTGGGCAAAGAAATCAAGCTTTCTGAATGAGTCCCATTAGGTCATGTAGATTAATGCAGGTCCTTTTCAATATTTCCAGACCATTTTATTGGATTCATTTTTTGGACATTAGCTTTTTTCTTATAGGTTTTCCACCTTGTGGGACCTGGATCAGTTGAAATGAAACCATGTGAATATCTTTTGTTGGACCTGCTAACAGCTTATGAACAACTGAAAACTGATGAATGAAGATTAACCCAAAGAAAACCTGGCAGATTAATAAACATTGTACAGTTATCGATTTAGCTTAAAACACAGAAAACCAGCAGGACTTCTGGTTATTTTTGAGATTAACATTATTTTTATAAATGTTAATCACTGTGTTATTTGTGAAATGATAAGTGTTTAGTGTAAAAGGTCCAACATTGTTAAGACGTAGAATAAAATGGCTTCTCTCTGTGAATTTCACCGCAGTGTCATTGTCAGAACTCAGTCACTTATTTCTGTAATTCAAAACTTAATCCTCATCTGTCCTCCCAGTTCTCCTCCTCCTCCTCCTCCTCGTCTGTGCAGGGAAAGTGAGATTCAAGTGCAGCTTCATCCTCTAAAGTAAACTTGAACTTTCACCAGTGTAACAGAACCTCACTGCCCTTTTACACCTTTCACACAAGGCATGGCTCATGCAGACTCATGCACACGGCAAATAATAAAATTTCAAGGTCATCTGAATATAAATAGAGAAAAAAAGAAGAAAATAAAGCCACAATAGTTGAGTACAAAGTCCACATTCATTCACACATTGTTATAAACGTCCCCTCTCAACAGTCTTTCTCCCTCTGCTGTGCTTGGTGACAGTTCACCTTATTTCATAATTTCAATTTTGCAATATGTCTTGTGGAAAAATTTGTACCCCTTTTTTTTTTTTTTTCTTTTTTTTTTTGCTTAAGTAGCCAAGGCATTTTGCACCAAGGAGTAAACATAAATCATCATCTTATAAATCTCAGAGGTAGAACCCTGACAATTTACTCAGTGAGGAGATTGACAGGTAGATAGATAAGACAGACAGACCAAAGTAAACAAACGCTGTCTGTGTTTAAGACGGTGTCTGTGAGTCGCAGAAGCAGCAAACGAGAAATGACACGAGAAACGAAGAGCTATGGAGTAAAGGAGAGCTCAGATGAAACTGTCGGGGATTGGTTCGTTTTTTTTGTGCAATCCTGAGAGCTGTTGTTCTCTCAGACGTAGAGGATGACGTTGCTGTCTGTGGGACAGTGAAGGCCTTCAGGGGGGTTCAGGGCTCGGCAGGAGGGGGGCTGGGGCTGCTGGCCGGCCGCCAGGTGACAGCTTTTCGGGTGGGGCGAGTCACAGTCGTCGGACGTCAGCTCGGCGATGTCGTCCGATTGAGTGTCCGACATCTCCAGGTCGCTGCGGATGCTCTCAGGCTGAGCCAGCGTGACGTCTCGGAGCCCCTCCCTGATTGACGCCCCAGGCGACAGTCCCAACGCCGAGCCGGACAAAGCCCCGCCCCTTCTGGAGCTGCAGTCCTGAGGCTCCTCCCCTCCTGAGACGGTCGCCATGGCAGCAGAGCCCGGGGGCGGGGTTAGGTCCTCTTCGCTGGTCAGGCAGAGATGGCTGGGTTTGGTCTCGATGTCCACCTGGATCTCCAGGTTGGTGCACTCCCTGCAGAGACACACGATTCACAACGAGTCAGCCGCAGTTTGATTCTGACATTCATGATTATTAATATTTAAAAGCTGAGTTTGAAAACTGAGGTTGAAATTGAACAGAATTTGTGGCTTTGTTCAAAAGAACAACTGTTTGAGCCATCGATGTGTTAAAATGATTTGGTTATATTTGCAAAATTACATTTTATAGAGTTGTTTTTAATGGAAAATGATGAAGTCAAAACAGCCAAAAACATTTACAACCCTGATTCTAAAAAAAGTTGAGATGCTGTGTAAAACATCCACAAACAAACTGTGTTTACAGACAACAGTTTATTGAAGTGTTCCTGAGTCCAAGTACTAATATTTGATTTTATCTTTGGTGTGACAGACATCTTATCATTTTAAAATGGTTTAAATGCTCTCATGGTTTTATAAACAGGAATATCAACACGAGGAGGAACGAGGAACAAGGTAATACTTTTTATTTCCTGGTAAGTGAAACTGACACTAATGCAGAGAGGGATTTATGCAACCTCAGGCGTCGCTACAAACGAGACGACAACATGAGATCACGGCCAAGTCGACAGATTACTTCTAACTCTGTTATCTCAGTCACATCACATCCGAATCCAATCTGATGGATCTGCAGCCTGACAACTTAACAAACAGGAAGCAGACAGAGATTAAAGACGCCACAGAAGAAGACAGAGGCGTCACCTGTCAGGTAGTGTGTAGGACGAGATGATGGATCCGGCCATTCCTCGGGTGCTGGCGCAGTCGCTCCCTGCTCCCAGGCTGCCCGTCTCCCTCTGGGCCGATTCTTTAGCCAGCTCCCCTGCCTGCACCTCCAGCCTGGAAGAGGACAACCGTTCATCAAGAACACCGTCAAATCAATCCATTCACTAAAAGTATGTTTGCCCTGTTGAGAAATCAACTTCAAATTGAGCTTGAAAGTTCCTTCTTGACTTTGACACAGCAGCTGACAAACCAATCTTACCACAAGGTCGATTCAATATCTGTTCTGGGGTTTGACATTTTCAAGGTCAAGAATGAGGAAGACAATGTGATACGACTGAAAGCTCCACAGCAGCTACTAAATGGCTACTGTAGTGACTGATGTATCAACAATCTACAATATAATTTAAATTCAAAGGAATGATACCTTTGGGTAAAACAGGAGGCTGGATAATTAAAAAATACCTTTAAATTTAAAGACAAATAACATTTTGGAAAGACGTATTAACAATTTAAAAAAAAAAATAAAAATCATCTCAGTATGGAGTAAATTAAAATTAATTCTCTTATGAATAACATTCTGCTTTATTATTTTGAAAATATGTAGCCCGGCTAGCTCAGTCGGTAGAGCATGAGACTCTTAATCTCAGGGTCGTGGGTTCGAGCCCCACGTTGGGCGAGTGAGCTTTTTGTGAATTTCCACACTGTGGGACGAATAAAGGCTTATCTTATCTTAACAACAGGAAAAAGGACAAAGACGTCAACTCCTGAACTGAGTGTGACATCATCTCCTCTCCTCACCTGCTGTACTTGCTGGTGCGGGTTCCCAGGGCGCCGCCTGCCAGGGTGTTAAAGTGGGGGGTGTCGCCCAGAGCTCCAGGGGCCACAGAGAGGCCCTCGCTGGGGGATGTGGTACTCAACCCGCTGACCGCCCCGTCCAGACTGCTCTCACCGAGGCTCGGGGACTTGAGTGCTCGCCACGCGTCCGCCACTGCAGAATCAGACAGAGAACGTTCTTTATGCTGGATGTGAAAAGGTGTCATTTGAAGATCTGGTGAACAACACGCTGCCCCTACACTCGACAGGATGTGTCCTTATCAGTCTGGTGTCCTCACCTGTGATCGGACCATCGTCTTCATCAAAGTCGATCCGCACGCCTCGACCCTTCCCTCTGCTGACGCCGCAGCCTCCTCCCCGACACAGAGAGATGGGCACCACGCCGTACACGTAGGCCAGCATGATGGGCACGCCGATACCTGACAGAGACAGAAATTCATTCACATCTGTTTGATTTGAATGTGAACTTTGAACTGTAATTTTGAGCTCCAGATAAAAAAAAGCAGATAATCAGTGTTAAAAAAAGATGCAGACTCATTGAGTTCTTTCATTAAGAACTCAATGAGGGGGGGGGGAGTTAAGTCTGCATCTTTTAAATGCATCGTATTTGTCTAATTGTAGCTGTTCATTGTACAAAAGTATAAATCCCTCTAAAGCATGGTGACTTTTTCATCTAGTGAAAAAGCTCTTCCTCTGTTCGAGGCGGTGCACAGCACTGTGTCTTACCCACGCTGACGGCTGCGATGACCGGGGCGGTGATGATGGACAGGGCCACGCCCCCCGTGATGGCCAGGTTCCTCCTGTGACGAGACGACTTCTTCAGCTCGTAGTGGGCGTGGATCTGCAGCGGAGGAGAGACGGTTAACAAACCTCAAACAGCTCGGACATGAAGGGTGAACGTGGGCAAATGTCAAATCCTGCTAATTCAAAGTATACAAAGTAATCCTTAAAAAACTTCATATGTAGTTTGAAAACTCCCTCTGAGGTTGTTAAAACCCTTGGATTCCCAGAAACAAGAGCAAGAACACAACATGTCCGTCTTCAGCTTTGGTCCTGTTTCTGTATTAACTTGTTAGTGGTGACAGTTTCTCACCAGAAACAAACAGAACAATCTACAAATATTCATTAACACAAACAACAAGTTTTCACACACAGGCAGAAAAAAAAATCACATAATCACTCAGAGTAAAAAATAATGTGATACTACAAAAAGCTTTTCATTATGATTTTACACAAAAACCTTTTTTAAACAGGCTGCAAAGTTTCTTTTTAAAGAATAAAATCTGTCATAACCTGTAAAGAAACAGGACGACTCTGCGTCTCTCACAACCTAAATCGAGACATTTCCTGGAAAGATTTAGTCAGAAATCCTTCGACTAAGNGAAACGAGCGCAGCTGGCCGTGGATTCACTCCCAGTCCAGCTCTTTAAACACAGACAGCAGCAGTGAGGACAGGGCCGTAGACATGACGGACAGTTTCTTACCCGCAGTCGGGCGCCGGGCACCATCGGCAGTCTGGGTCGGAAGCGAGGCACCTCCGCAGCAGGAACTCCTCGTACTTCTCCAGCAGGGCCGCGTCGTCCAAGATGTCCGCCACCTGCTGCGGGGCCAGTCTCTCGGCGCACTCGGGGCAGCTGAGCTGGACTCGGCTCTCGGTGATCTCGATGCGGAGGTACTGGCGCAGGCAGCAGAGGCAGGAGCGGTGGCTGCACCCCAGCAGCTCCGGGAGCTGGTCGGCGGGCTGGCGCACCAGGCACAGGGGGCACTCCAGGAGGTTGGCCTCCCCGGAGGAGGGGGCTCCACCCAGGGACGGCTGGCTGGAGGACAGTGGCTTCGAGGGGGTGCTGGAGGCAGCATCCTGGGGGGTGGTGGTGGCTGTGGTGGTGGTGGTTGTGGGTGTAGCAGAGGCTGCGGCGGGCGCTGAGCTCAAGGCGGAGGGGAGAAGCTGCTGCGCGTGGTGATGATGGGATAAAGGGGGGGCCGCTGCTCCTTTGGGGCCCCTGGTGCCCCGAGAGCCCCGCTTGCTGTGGAAGAGGCTGTGGAAGGAGATGCGGCCCTGGCGTTTGCCCGCCGCACGGCACTTAGGGTTGGGGACGCCGCTCACCGAGGAGTGAGGTGACTCTGAGTCTTTCTCTGATCCCATTTTCCCAGAAGAGACACACAGGGCCGGTTATTGTCCCCCGATACACGTTAATGTATCACAGAGGGACACACAGCGACACAAACACACACTCTGCCACACACACAAGGGAGGATTTGTCCCCTTGTGAAAGCCAAACTGGAATGCAAATGCTTTTCAAGTTCCTGTTCGAGAAACTTGAGTCCGTCACCTCCTTTTCTTCCTTTATGCGAAACAAAGAGAAGGAAAAGAGAAAAGAGTAGCAAAACTGAAAATGAAAGAGACAGCGCGAGTGTAAGGTGGAAAAAAAATCCCCTTCAGCTCCCAGAGTTTGTCTCAAAGTCGGCGGTGAAAAGGTTCACGAAGATGAAAAATGACCAAGTCTTTCATGTGTGAGACCGACGCCGAGGTCAAACATTACTGTGATTCTCACTGTCGCACATTAAGAATGATGTCAGTTCCAATAAATGACTCTCCTTAAAAACAAAGAGGATAAAAAAAGGAGCGAGAAGAATCCACAGGCTCAGATGTGATAATTCCTCAGCTGGGGTCGGATCCTCCTCAGCTGCATTCAGAGCCTCTCCTCCGCTCGTCTTCCTCTCCGTCTTGTTGAGCGCCGGTCTCTCTGAACGGTCTTTTCTGTCAGGAAGAAGAGAGCAGGAAGTTAACACAAAGAGCATGCTCAGTATGACACACACCTCTCTTCCTCCCTCTGCTCTGTCTCTGCCTGTCTCTGCTTCGCTCTATTTGACCGTTAACTCTTGTGACCCCGAACTGATCATCTGAACTGTGCTGATTACATTTAAATAGACAGATTCAGCCTCAGACACGCGACAGAATGTTAGGCTGCGTGTGTGTTAACTAGCCACAATTAGAAGGTTAAAACACAACGAAATGTCATGAGGACGCACACGTTAAACCAGCGATTAAATGCATGACATCATCAACCAGTCCGACCAATCGTGTGTTCATGTGAAACCAGTCTCTCTTTATCTCTCTCCATCACACTGAGCACCGCGAGCTCTTCCTCCACTTCACACTGCGCTGCTAGTGCCGTTGCCATGGCGACGCTCACTATGAGCGAGGCAAACAGCGACCGACTGTGTGACTCTTATGTACACACACACACACACATACACACGCACACGTAAGCATGAACACAGTTGAACATACACTGGTAAATCAATACACACAGACACAGCACGTAAATATTCACTAAATGCACAAAGACACACACACAAGTACACACTCATACACAAATACATATCATATTGTATGTATATAAAAAATACACACACACTAGGGTCACAATAAAAACAGACATGAAAAGACACACTCATCAAAAGACACGTTCAAAGCTGTGAAAGAACACACATTCCTTTATGCACACACGTTTCACATGTTCACAGGTGAATTATATTTACATTATAACACATCATACACACACGATTACACACAAACACATGCACATCTGGGCAGACAGTGGTAAATGAATACATGCACACACACACACACACACACACACAAGCATACACTCATACACAGATGCACGTCTTTCTATATGTACAGAAATACACACACATTTCCAAATACACACACACACACACACACACACACACACACACACACACACACACACACACACACACACACATAATACCAACAGACAAAAAAAACACACATATACAACATCTGTTCAAACCTCCACCACACACACTCTATATACATGTAAATTCACAACTATACACTCATTTAAACATACATGTTTTATATGTATATATATGTACTCATAAAGACACATGATCTATGTGCAAGTGATGAAACAACAGACGTTACAAACACGACCCAACTCGACATTTTTCTGGTTATGAACAAATTTGAATTCCTAACTTCGGAGGACTCATGCACTGAAGTTTGCATGTGTGTTTGGGACGACCTCGCTTCATCATCATTAACCACAACATCTGTCATCAGACGCCAGAGAGAAGCAGCTCTTTCAATCATTAGAAGTTAGTGTGATATATAGGTTCAATAATTTATCATCATCCTCAAAGGAAGTTATAAAATCTGAAACAGCTCTTAGTAGGAAAAAGGTTCTTCACCTCTGCTGTAAATGAACACACACACTCACACATCTCTGCAGGAACACACACATGTGAGAAGTGATAATTATGTGTCCTCACACACACACACACTCACACATACACACACAATCAAATACACACCTAACTATAAAGATGTGTTTAACCTGACCACACACACCTGAGGGAACACACACAAGGGAACAGCGTACACAATCACACACATATACACACACACACATGCATGATGATTACAGCCTGTTACAATTACAGGCTGTGTGAGCTGTTACACAGTGAGTGTAAGAGACACTTAAAAGCTCTTATTAAATTGTATGTTATGTTTTGATGCGTTTCTTGTCGTGTGTTTTAAATCCAGCTAAAGGATTTCATGCATTCTTAACGGGCTGAATAAACCTCAAAGCTACGTGTCAGAATGCATCGAGCTGGAACAAGAGATTTCTGAGAAGGTTTTCAGCTGCACACAGATACGTTACATTCAATACATCAGCTCTCACAGCCATGGTTTGGTTGGAGTCGCCTCTCTGACTGACTTAGTGTTCGCAAATCTGATTACGGCTGCTTGTCGAAAGGCCACACACACACACACAGACACAGACACACACACACACACAGACACAGACACACACACACAGACACACACAGACACACACACACCCACACACACACACAGACACACACAGACACAGACACACACACACACAGACACAGACACACACACACAGACATACACACACACGCACAGACAGACACACACACACACACACAGACACAGACACACACACACACAGACACAGACACACACACACAGACACACACAGACACACACACACCCACACACACACACACATACACACACACACACACGCACAGACAGACACACACAGACACACACACACCCACACACACACACACATACACACACACACACACACACACACACACAGACACACACACACACACACACACACACACACACACACACAGGCCTGTGCTGACCCAGCAAACGTCAGACCATTGAGGAGATTGTGACCCGTGTGTCTGGACAGTATGTTCAGTGTGACTGACAGACTAGCTGACCAATCACTGAGGAGCAGGCCGACAGAGAGACGATGGTCTGAGTGTGTTATAAGCTGAGCAGAGTTAGAATTTTGATATCTCATTTCCTTGTGCAGCTCTGGAAACACTTTGGACGCTAGGATCATTTAATGTATAATAACAGCCTCCTGTATGGTCACTACATTCACACAACTGCTCATTATGAACCATTAACTTTAACGTCAGCGTCCAATTTGATGATTCACACTGATTGCTCTGTCAGATAGAGGAGACACTTCTGAAGCTTCACCAGAAAAATGAGAAATCATGTGATCTCGCTGTGATGCTTGATGTGAGGTGCTGATAACCTGCAGAGCCGACATGCTGCTGCAGGGAGACGAGGGAAAAGCTTCAGTCATTAATCAGTGAAAGAGGAGGACTTCCACTGTTGGAGGAAATGGTGAAACCTTTATGTGCAATTTTTTTTATCCACACACACAAAGCTACAAACTGCACCTACACACACACAGATCCATTAACAGCAGCCATCGCTCGCCATCTTCTCAGGGTCAAACCAGGTCTTTGCTGAAATGTGTGTGAAAGCATAAAAAGCCTTCAGTCCTAAATATAACCTCCCACCGGCTGCGTTTGTGAGAGCGCCCCCACCCCCCCCCCACCCCCCCAAGCATCCCACACAGATCTGTACTGCTACACTTGTGAGGACCCACATTGAGATAATGCAATCCTCATTCTGACCTGCAAACCAAGTGTGAACCCTCAAACAGCCATTTGAAGGTCTGTCTGAACCAAAATCCAAAAAACCGTTCTCACTCCCAACTCATAGAGAGATGCAGAAGAACACACACAGTCAGGATCACACAGTTTCACAGATGGCAGCCTGTGTGTGTGTGTCACTGTTCGATTGGTTTTTTGATTTGAGACTTTTGATTTGACGCTGTTTTACAACCTTGAAGAACATATCTGTGTGTGTGTGTGTGTGTGTGTGTGTGTGTGTGTGTGTGTGTGTGTGNGTGTGTGTGTGTGTGTGTGTGTGTGTGTGTGTGTGTGTGTGTGTGTGTGTGTGTGTGCTGTGATCATGCCGTCATTTGGCAGATAGGTCTGAACAGCCGGAGAAGTTCACAATCTGGACTTGATTTATTATCAACATGCTCACACACACTTTGTTCCACACTTGTCCTCCTACTCCACTGCTGCTCAATTCATCTCTCTCTCTCTCTCTCTCTCTCTCTCCCTCACACACACACACACACATTTCTCTTTCTTCTAACCATTTAACTTGTTGTTTCAGAGACTCTCTCGTTCATTTTTCTTTCTTTCGCTCTCTCTTTCTCCCTCACACACAACACACACACACACACACACACACACACACACACACACACACACACACTCCTGTTGTAATCTTTTTCTCCTCTCTGTTCTCTGGACTGACAAAATGTTCAGTGCAAATAAACTGCTGCTCATCAATGTCTATGTGACTCTGTGTGTGTGTGTGTGTGTGTGTGTGTGTGTGTGTGTGTGTGTGTGTGTGTGTGTGTGTGAGTGTGTCGCGGTTTGTAAATAAACATCTCAGCTAAATAAGACCAAGATTAAACCATTGACTAAAGGCTTCACAGCAGCTACTGTGTGTGTTTCCCATGATGCACAGATTATCTTGTGTTATAGCACCACTTTAAAAATCTGCCTCTCAGGACAAAGACGGCTGCTGTTTTGTTTTTATTCTTGACAACTGTGCCAGAACTGCAATTAGCTGAAATTAAAGTTGGGGAAAAAACAACAGCACTCTGTGTTCTCAGGACAGAAACATACTGGTTTATATGATGTGATACTTTCAGTGTAATCAAGTACATTTACTCAGGTATTGTACTGAAATACAAATTCAAGGAACATGAACTTGAATTTGACATTTGAAGACATTTTTCACTATTTTCTTATATTTTATAATCTAAAAAAGATACATTAAGATATCTCATTATTCACACATACTAAATAGGCCGATTGCCATGAAAATTCCCTGAGTACTTTCAGTCTCTAAATGGAAAAAACCTGTTTGAAAAAATCTGTTTTAATGACTTGGTGGTTTTTCCGCTAGTTTTACAACCTCAGGACAAATTTTACATTTCGGTGTCACTTCTGCTTCGATTCTCAGAAAAGCAACATCATTAGTATGTTTGTTCAATCCAACACATTTGTATCTGGCTGTGTAATGAACACCGCAGCCTCTAAAGGCCACCGGCAGGGCTTTTAATCTGGTGTCTTTATGGGATGTTGAAACTAGAACGCTCAGTGTTCCAAAACTACCATAATGAAACCTTACAGCCCGATTCAAGGTTCATAATGGGATTTCCTGCTGAATCAAACACGAGAGAGAGAGAAAGAGAAAGAGAGAGAGAGAGAGAGAGAGACAGAGAGAGACAGAGAGAGAGAGACAGAGGGGGGGGAGAGGGAGAGAGAGAGAGAGAGAGAGGGAGAGAGAGACAGAGAGAGAGAGAGGGAGAGAGACAGAGAGAGAGCGAGAGAGAGAGAGACGGGGAGAGAGAGAGAGACGGGGAGAGAGAGAGAGACAGGGATAGAGAGACAGAGGGAGAAAGAGAGAGAGAGAGACATAGAGGGAGAGAAAGAGAGAGAGACATAGAGGGAGAGAAAGAGAGAGAGAGAGACAGGCAGATAGAGAGGGGGTGGAGAGAGAGACAGAGACAGAAAGAGAGAGAGAGAGACATAGAGGGAGAGAAAGAGAGAGAGAGAGACAGAGAGAAAGAGAGAGAGAGAGACAGAGAGCGAGAGAGACAGCGAGAAAGAGAGAGAGAGAGAGAGAGAGAGAGAGAGAGAGGGAGACAGGTGCTCTGCAGGTAATCTGTTCTCAGACACACTGTTCCCTTTACGGTGGTGAATCTATACCTCAGGACTTTGGGATCCTCCAGCGTCTCCCTGCAGGGCTGAGCAACATGCTGCAACTGGCATCACACACACACACACATTCAAGTTTATTGCCTACGTCAAGCTAAAACTGACACAACAGTCCTGTGATCAACCTCACCTTCATTAAAGTTAGAGTGCTCTGTTTTCAACAGGCATTCATTCTTACAGGTGTTTCTATTATTTTGTCCACCTCCCTTACATCAATGAGGGGAGACTAAATAATAGAACACCTCTCTGTCTAATGCAGTGAAATTCAACAGCAACACAAACAACCACATCTTCCAAAGGGATCATAAAGTTGATTCAGCATCTCCATAAAGTGAAAGCATCATCACCTCCATGACGGGAGGGTTTACTGCCTTACAGGCCACATCAGCTTCAGCCAGGTGTACCTAATAAACTGGCAACTCAGTGTGCATACAGATCTCGAATGTGAAGATTTCTCCTGTTTTATATTGTTGCAAACTGAATATCTTTGGTTTTTAGACTCTTGTTTGGAAAAAAACACATCTGAAGCTTTGGGACATTTTCAGACTGAACAATTCATCAATAGAAAATTAAAATGATTATTAGTTGAAACTCCAGCATGAGCAAACACAGTGAAAATATAAATCAATAAAACTAAGACTGTGCATGAAAATACCTGAAGCAATAATTGTCTAAAAATGACACAAAGATAAATAAAGTGTCCACGAAAACTATTTAGCAAAGCAACATAAGCAAAAGTGAAGAACCAGCGAAGCCGTTTGGAGCGAACATATAAACAAGACGAATATAAATATTTAATAGGAGTTTATAAAACTGACTCAGCTCGCTCCTCTGGCAGCTTATTTTACATTAGAGAGGCTGTAATGAAGAATGATTGGCCATAAATGTACACACACACGCACACACGCACACACACACACACACGGTACCTGGGCTGCAGAGTCCTCAGCAGCAGGCTACAGGTGTGCTGCTGCACCGAGAGCTGACTATGCAACGAGATGATTCACTGCCAGCTCCGACACGTCTGCACAGGATTCACACTACAACACACACACACACATACACACAATGTAAATCACAATGTAAAAATACTCTGTCTGTGTAAAATTCCTGTTTTAAAACACATAAATATTATCTGAAATCTGCTGAAGATCATGTGATGTGATCAAAAGCACCAGAACAGCCACTGAATGGACCTTTAATGAGGTGAGTTTGTTTTGTTATTGATAATATACATTTTCCATATTGCACTTTTAGATTATTGCTTGTGTCAGTATGGTAATACTGTCATATTATCATGTAACATTTTAATGGTATAAAAGACAAGTGGAGCTGATTATAACTACTTCTTATTCAAATATTTACTTTAATAAACAATAAATTATAATATTTTACAAACTGTAATAAAAGAATAATGTTAATTTAGTGAAATGAAAGTAAAGTTTAAGATTAAGTAAAGTACAAGTACCTGCAGGTTGAACATGAGTGCAGTACTTGATAATGTGCTTACTCAACTTTCGACCTCTATCAGTGACAAACCACAGCCTTTTCCAGCCACATAATCAAATCACGGTGGGGAAATGTTTCCCCCCCTCTGCCAAACACAGTATCTCTGAAAGCCTCTTTCCCAAGAATTTCACTGCTGGTTATTGTCTTTGCTGGTTCTCTGGAAAACGTCCGGCTCCTCTGCCTCTGAACTTTCAACTTCGTGCTGCTTCAGTGGATCGTGACAGTGGCAGATCTGCTTGGAAGCTCATGAGTGCATCATGTAAAAAAAACGATAAATGATGTTACACCCGCACTGATGCAGCTGCACATGCGGCTCCACATGCAGCTCCACATGCGGCTCCACATGCGGCTCCACCCGGACGTACTGTAAATAAACACTTGGCTCTAATAATGTGTTTTTATGATTCGAGTGCAGCGAAAACACGCGCAGAGAACAAAACATGCCCTGACAACCTGTGTTTGTTGCAAAATATTAATTCCACATTAACTCTTTTATGACTCGACCATTTTATTACAAAAAACTTTGATTTATACATTGAATAACTGAGACAAAAGAAAAAACAGAACTCCACTAACGTTTCTCTTTCTAATGTTTCACTAAACAGCATAAACTGATTATCCTGTTGTTGCACTCAGGGTTCAATCTCATCACATTGGATAAGAGCATCAGCTGAGAGCCTGGAGTCCAAACTGACCGCTGACACTGTTTTAATGTGAGCAGACGGATCCTCCAGCAGACACCCTCATCCTGTTTGTAACGATACTGACTAAAGCCCTGCTAATCTGAGAGCCGGGGGGCCGACGGTCTCCGGACAGAACAGGTGGCCCCCGACTCAGCCGGGGGCTAATCAGAGAGCATCAGCTAATAGGCCCTGGGGTAAAGCCCTGGAGTTGCAACATCAACCTTATAACCAACTTGTGATATAAGTAAGAGTAAAATAAAAAAACTCATCGATTGAGAGGATGTGATTTGTTGCTTATGAATAGCACAATGTAAGAATACTCCAAAAGGTCCTAAAAGGTAAGTACAAAAGTATTCTCATTTCTTCTGCAGAGATACGTTTCACTGTGGAACCCTGTAAATGCATGACTCCGCCCACTGGCTCCACTCGTCCCTTAATCTCCGCCTCTTCATTTGAAGCGTAAATATTTAAAAGGTTCCACCAATAAATATTTATACTATACAAATATTTGACACTCAGACATGACTCAGATCAAATCTTGTAATCATAACAATTTTTTCAATCCTGGTCAACTCTGATTATGTCTGAATCCACACTGGGTGCTTCTACTACTATTTGCTATATTGTATTATTTTATATTGTGTTATTATTATTATTATAGTACTGTAGTACCATATTACTAGATTATATTTACCATAATGCACTATAGTATTAGCATTACCACTGCTGCTATTGTACCTTGTACACACTCAGGTATACACATTCAAACTTCTGTTATCTCTACTGCCTAATTTACTGTGTCTATTCTTAGATTTTTTTTATTTTTTTCTACTTTTTATATTCTACTTTATATTTTGTATTCCAAACAATGCAATATAGGAGAAACGATGGAGATGTCAATTTCCCGGAGGGAACCTCCCAAAGGGATTAATAAAGTACTCTGTCTGTCTGTGTCAATATGAGCATGTTTCAAATACTTGATGCTGATTCTTAATGCAATGCTTCTGCAGCATCATCCAGATCTCTGCTGTCAAAGTGAATGTTCACCATGTTTTAAACACTTTGCAAAAATGTGTCTGAACATGCTACTGATGCAGGAATTAGATTTATCAGCTCAGAGACTGTGAGACTGAAAGCACAGAGGGACAAACATCCTCGGGGCAGGTGGAGCTAATGAAAACTGCTTTTTTATGGGGATTCTGTTGTTTCAGCTGCATTGAACCCGGCGGCAGTAAAGCGGCCGGTGTTCAGTTGTTAGGCACCGTGGGGCCCTGAGGTGGTTTTTATAGACCACACAGACCACCAGCACAGACTGAACATCCTCAGAAGGAAATGTTCCCTTTAAAGAAGAGAGGTCAAGGTAGAACGTCCTCACTTCTCTATATCCTCCTGAGAACATTTGGTTCTTATAGAGAAAATACAGGAACACACACACACACACACACACAC